>DWHQ01001873.1:0-10146 GCA_018247955.1 Eurytides marcellus marcellus | reverse complement strand
ATTAGTTAAACTAATAAAATATTTATTATGGCGGCGATCGCAGATACAAAGTGCTGACACTAGTCCGGGAGCTGAGTCAAGCCCAGAAAGAAGACCCAAGTCGGCTTGCGGCAGGTAATGATTTTTTTTTACTTCCGGATATTTTTATCCAAGTATTAAGTTTAATTTTGCTAATGTTCTAAATGGTACATTTTTATTAATGATTAAAAGCTGTGCATTTGTGTTTTTTATTTTGTATTTTAAGTATTTAAAAAGTAATTTATTGATCGTAACGTAGGGCATACCGTACTGCGCATGCAGACGCCAATTTATTAATTCCCTTTCAATATAGTGAAGATATTTTACTACTTTTGACATTTAACTATTTTCTAATGAATCCTAGGGAAATTCCGATAGGTTTTATTTATTTAAATAAAAACAAGATGCCCTTAATTACTTTGTGATATAGCATTTTGAAGCGTTACTTAACTCATTATACCGGTTGCGCATTTTGCTCCGCGAATCGATCGTTACTTGGCGCATGCGCTATGGCACACAAGTGGTTGTGAACAAGATGGCGGCGGCGACATTTTGACCTTTCCTACTTCGATACATTTCCGGTCATCAATATACACAATTGCATGAACAATCGGGTTTTAAGACATCAATTGTCCTGATGAAAAAGGCTTTACTAGGCTACTTTTAAAATTATAAAATATATTTACCCTTCATTTGAACAAATAAAAATTTGTTCAAGTCTAAAATTACATGCCTACTTGTCGATATTGGACCTGAAGGAGAAGCTATAGAATTCGAATTGGCAGATTTTAAAAATGTATTGAAACTGGATTGAACTAGCAAGATACACTGGAATACGCTGAAAGAGACAGAAGATAAAATGAGAAAGCTCATATCGCGCTACCACAACAGCGTTGGCTGAAGCTTGCGGAAACATTTTATCAAGAATCCATTAAATCTTAAATTATTGTGAACCCCCGTATCCGCTAAAAAAGGACGTAATGAGCCAATGCAACCCTACCTGCGCATGCGCATTCGCACATTACAGTTCGAATATAAGCAAATCCGTCTGACAAATAAAAAAGGCCAAAAAAGGCCTAAGGATAATAAAGAAGTTATAATGTTAACTTTAAATAATCCAGAGCAAAATACCTACAATAAACTAGCAAACAAATCGTTTCCATTTGCTTTAAAAAATATCACAAACAATCGGATTGGTGATATATGTATAGAGTATGACAGAAAATGAATTGTTGAATATAATTGAATTTTAAATTTTTTTATCAGCACCTTCTTCAGCACGGGCAACTGGCAAACGAAGTTTGAAGGATGACAGATGAGAGGGTTGAGGACGATCTTGGCAAGGCAAGATCTTTTGTACAATTTGAATTAAGAGCACCTGTTTGTAGTAGTTATATTTTTTAGTTTTGTATTGTTTAAATCAATTTATATGCACTCTATATCTTTACTTTAAATTTTATTGTATCTCTTTAAAGTTTATGTTGATCTCAACTACTAAGGCGTAGATTTCCATTTGTAATTTAGGCTCTTCTTTCGCTAACAAGTTTCTGTGAAGTATCAAAACTATCTAATTTATTTCACAGCAGTAAGGCAGCTTTTTAATATTGCCTATAGGCATGTAACGCAATAAAATGCATGTCATCCTTGTTTTCACTTTATTTATTTTTGTTTATTGTTTTTATTTATTATGCAATATATTTTATTTACTATACCGCACAATTGTGTTCATTTTTAATTTAATAAAAAAATTGAAGAGCCCCATCAACGCATCTCGAGTATAAATAACCAATCGTTATAAAGATTACTGTTGTTTGTTGTTAATCTGTTTGCCACATAAATGATTAGTCTGCACGTATTAAAGATAATGATGAATTTAAAACAAAGAAAAACATTACTACGTTTTCATTTACAAGAAAAAAACAAAGTAACAACCTTATAATTTACTATTTTTGGACTAAATTATTAATTATACACCGGAATATTTTAAATAATATCATCTTAATATAGTGATTTTTGATGAATTTAAAAAAAAGAAAATACACTTAATTTCTGTTACAAGTAACACAACTTTTTAATGAGTTATTTTTTTAAAGAAAATGATTTACGGAATTTATCGCGTTTCATTTGATTTTAAATTCCAAACGTTTCGAAGAGTTAAGCGCAGGGATAAGCAACCATGATTTTTAAAAGGGACTATCAGAATTTTCAAATTTTTAGGCGGGTCAAAAATACATCTTTTGAGTATTTACAATTGTTATCATATCAAACATTAGATTATAAAAACACTAAATTTTAAGAAAAATGGACACCTTTCAAGTTGCATTAATTTGGTAATCTATTAGCAGGAGAATATATATAATATAAAGAACAACTAAGCGGGCGCATAAAATTTCAAAACTGGACGCGGGTTGTTTACCCCTGCTTTAGAGTTAATGGTAAAAGAACTGATTCTGTGCCTTAAAGTAATTAGACTAATGAAATAGCATAATAATTAGAGTAATGAAATAACAAATAAAAAATAGGTAAGTTTTTATTAAAAAAAATAATTTCATTTTGGTAGAGTAATTTAAATGAGTAGTATTCGTTTAAATAAGAAGAATCAAGATATTTGGATTTACGTAAGAATTTTGGCGGTTCGAACTGTATAAGTATTACGATCTAACCGTGAAGTGGAAGTGTTTGTGCTTCCGAATTATGTCTGGTGAGTGAGGTGGTCGGAGGCCTACCTCCCCTTCCCAAAAGTTAGTTAAAGGCCGGCAATGCATATGCAAGTATAATATTGCATATGCACATGAACAGCAGTTATTGCATAAGCGAGCCGCTTGCTCATTTGTTTACACAATAAAAAAAAAAAATAGGAAATAAATGCCATATTTTATAGGTGATAATATGAAACAACTGTTACTGTCTAAATTGACTGAAAAAAAAAATAGTACAAAAAACAGAAATTTTTAGGCATTTAACGTCATACCTAGTGTTGTAGTATGTGCTGACAATTTAATTAAAAAACTAATACTGTATTATGAGTAATGCAATATTAAATGTCATAATTTGACACCAATTATTGTAAACAGCCTGTGTCTCTTCACACTCTTTATTGCATATTCTACTGAGTTGAGGCCATCCTTGCTGCGAAGCATTTTATTTTCAGACATGATGCGTTCCCGGTCCTTGTTCTTATGTTCCTGACGATGAACCATCATTGTGTACCTTGACAGTTCTTGAGGAAATCTGAAATTATGTAGTAATAAACTTTTAATTTATAAAATCACATAATTCGTTTAATTAGTTATTTAACTAACAGCAAGATTATTTAGGTACAAAAATACTGGCTAACGGTATAACACTAACCTTTGTACTTTTAGGTTTTTTGATGCTATACGGTCAGCAAAGTCATCATCTTCCCCACCCCAGCCCTCAAATCGATTTGAAAACCCATTCAGTGTTACATATTGATCTGTACGGATAGCCAAGACTCCACCAACCAAGTAATCATAGGTTAAGACATATCTAAATTTATCTATGCTAGCGCTCATATGTCGGGGTTCTTGAAGACATGCATACAAATTTCCAACATCCAAAGGCAAAAGGTCTACATCATGAAATATAAGGCAAGGAAATTTATCCGCTATAGCTTGCTTCGCTCCTATGTTAGAAAGTATACCCTTATTCCAAGGTTTGTCATCTTCTTGCTCTATAACATAGATACTGAAACCAATACAAAATATCTCTTAGATTGTACAATTTAGTAAACTTGGTATCAGCTTATTTGTCAATGATAAATTCATCATCAAAGTTAAAATTCTTTATTAAAAACTGGATCACTTTTTGACATGAATGAATCTACTACCTGTTAGGAAAAAATGCCTCAGTCTTGAGACTGAGACTGGCTTTAGCTCTATTTTTTTTTTTAAGAAAAAATAAAATCTGTGAACAATTTTATAATTTGCATCTTGAAATAGCTTGGAGGCTATCACATCATTCCCATGTTGTGCTATCTTCAATAAAAACATTTACTGTATAATAACCTTCAGCACACAAAAATCCTTTTACAATTTTTTTAAATCATCATCGTCATCATTGTCAGCCATTATATCTATCCACTGCTGGATATAAGCAAAGGAACTTTCTTATGGCACACCACTGAGCAATGATAAAATAATGTTAAAAATTTCATCTACGACTATAACAAATATACAAGAGAAACAAATTGACACTTGCCTGTAATGAATACCTTGTTTACGGAGAAAATTGTGCATATACGGTATAAATACATCAAGCTGCTTCTGTCTATTTCTGTATGTTACTAGAATAGCAACACTTATAAGTGCATTGCAATTCTCTGGGCTGTAAGTGCCATTGGCTAATCCGTTTGCGGAGAAATCATCATATTTCCTCACCACCTCCCAACTGTTGCTGGAGCTTGTGCTTTGTAAGATTCCATCATAGTTACAGTTTGGTTTCTCTTTGTTCCGATCTAATTTCGGGTTGGTATGGAAGTAAATATTGCTTACTAAGTGTTCTCGAGGTAAGTGATCATAATTGTAATAACCATACGAAGCAAAAAATTGAACCACTCCAATCAGGCATAATACAAAAATTACGCACGTGCTGATCCGCAACTGAGGAAATTTACTTATCGGTAACCATTTAGGCATTGGTATAGATTTATTATTCCTTCAGTTAGATTTATAAACTTTGGGCCATTTCTCTGCTTAATACCTTTAAAAATATTGTAATGTTGATATAAATAAATATTATTTTAATCGTAAATAGATAATTTCATAACATAATAAGAAACACAGGTTAGTTTAGGTCTTACTTTTCTCTTAGTTTATTAAGAGAAGGAGGAAAAGTTTTTGGTTGGTTAAGTTTGATCATAAGTGGTGTCTTATAATTAAAAAATGTATTTTAACATACTTTAACACAGTTTTAAGAGTGTTTTATTTAGTGTAAAACTATCAATTTGTTAACAGTGTAATTATATAAGAATTAAAGAAAAATTGTGATAAAGACAATATATATTTGTTCAACATTGTATGGGAAGAACGCTTTTCACGACAGTATTATCATACATACCTTAAAAATACCAATAAAATTTAATAAATGATAACACGGTGTGATGTTTATATATTAAATAAATATATAACACTAGTAAACATGTAGTTTTTTTAGTTCTGTGTGGATCTGTCAATTTGACAGTGTCAATGCAAATCAATCTTTTTTAGACCAAGGTCTTACTCCCATCTACGTCAAATAGTGATTTATTGTTTAACAATGCTACTGACTCATAACCTAATTCAGAAATGTTTGTATAAAACCATTTTTTTTTTGTATAAAACAGCTATTCAGTAATTATTAATCTTTAAACATTTCTATACTCTCAGATTAATAATATATAGATAAAATTTATTGAAACGTTAAATTTTCGTGTTTGTAAATTTACAATCAAACAAATGCTTAACTTACTAGGATTAATGTATTCAAACTTCAATTCTATAGTTTTGAATTGATCTTATTAGTGTTTTCTAAGTACACAGATTTAAGGTGGGGAAACAAAAAGAAAGCGCATGAGAAAATCTGGAGAATAGAGGCAGCAGTTCGTAGCGTAACTGTGTTAATTTAGCCGAAACAACTCTGGACGAATGAGCTGGTCGCGGCTGTCGTGATAAAAAAATACTTTATTCCTTTAACACAGCGTCATATATCTACTAATTTGTCATAGTACTGCCCTGTTATCGTTTCCCCGTTTTCTAAGTAGTCAATATATACAATGCCCTGCGAATCTCAAAAAACGATTGCCATGACCTTTCCGGTCGATAAGACGGTGTTTGCTTTCTATTGAGCAGGTTTGTCCGGTAAAATTCACTGTTTTGATTGTTGTATTGTTTTTTCATTTTTGGGGTGTAGTGGTGATTTCACGTTTCGTCTACGGACAAGAACAACGCAGATATTCCTTTGGGGTAACTTTGAACACGGCCAACACTACTCCGAAGCAGTCGGTCGGTTTCGTTTTTATTTCTTTGTGAGGAAACGCGGCACCCATTTCGCTGATACTTTCTTTATACCCAATTTCAATATGTTTTATGCCCGCTGGAATGAAACGTTTACAGCATCGACGATTTCTTGAAGTTTTAGCCAACCGCCGTGGTTGGCTAAAACTGTATTTTTAATTTTCTTAACCATATCCTCTGTTTTCACCTTAGTTGCATTGGTCTGGGCGATCATCAAAGACAGTTTTTCTCCCCGTTTACATTATCAATTTAAACATTCAAAATGTTAATCCAATATCTGATGGTTTTCATGGAAGGTGCACAGTCACGATAAACTGTATGCATTCTTACTTTTATTTCATCATGTTTTTCCTTCCAAAAACAGGAATTTAACAACAAACCGATATTGTTCGTTTTCCATTTTAACAATTTGAAGTTTCACGTGTTCACTAAATCGCTGTCAAATAAGAAAAAAGAAAGAATTCGGATTTTTTTTAATTTTCCCGCCTCTTAAAAGTGCCGCTAAAAACGTTCGTATTTTCGTATTTCGTAGTTCATATTTTCGGCCAGTGTTATCAATACATTTGGAAAATAGGTACTTATCAAATAGCCCTCGTATTTTGCGATTTATTCACTCTTTGACTATGTGGACCATCACAAAATCGATACCAATACATTTGTTGAAAATTAAAGATAATTTGTAGGGCAATTTCATTTATGTCACTATTTAATAATTTTACTGAAATGCCCTAAAGACCACCGGTTTTTTTAACCTTAAGTTTTGAAAGTTTTAATAATATCACCTGATGAAACATATTTAAAGAAAAAAGTTTTGGTATTAATGCTAATATAACTTTCTAAAGTGGCGATAATAACTGTTATTGTTATTTCAAAAACGCTTCTATTACTATTATAAGATAGAAATATCTTGTTATAAGAGCGTTTTAAATACATAAATTTCACGCAACCAGAATCAGAAACAATTATCTGTAGTTCGTACAAATATTTGCCTCGAGTGGGAATCGAACCCACGACTAACGTCGCCGAAGTCAATAGCTTAGCATCTGCGCCAAACGGGCATCGAATAACTGATGACTATGATTTTAAAGTATGATATATAAAGAATACTCGGATTGTGGCCTCAACCATTCATCTTCCTACACCATAGCAACTGTCTGTGAATGGTGGAGTCTTATGTTATATGCTGAGTCTTATGTTATATGTTATATGCTGTCCAGTCTTATGTTATATGCTGAGAAACTGACGCGGTTTCTTCTGCTTTCGGTGTAGGTGACCAAGCCAGGGTTACTCACGATAGGACCGACGGAAGCTCATGAGCTACCCATGTATTACCTACCATAATGCTACCCATATAGCTTATGAGGTTCCGTCGGTAGTTATATCCAATTTATACTGCACTAGTCCGCCAAAATAGGATCTACGGTGGTAGAGCCACCGCCCCTACTCCTCCCGCTACTGCTGAATGGATCGGCTCGAACCGGATAAGTACTACGACCTCACAGAAAATCGGGTTGTGCTTCCGTGTTTCGTCCGGTTAGTGAGGTGGCCGGTTGCCTACTCCCCTCTCCTTTCCAGTCTCTCCATTCCTAGCCCTGCTTTCCCTTCCAAAAATTTCCCACCTTGAAGGCGGGCAACGCATTTGCAAAACGTTCGACGATGCAAATGTCCATTGGGCAGCGGTTATTGCTTTCCATCAAGTGAGCCGCTTGCTCATTTACCCTTTTATTCCATAAAAAAGAAAATAAAATCCACAACGAAGTCGATTCGATTGTATTAGTAGACATCAGTCGGTTTAGGTGTACTAATTCAAATATACAAAGATTTATTTGCGTTTAACTTTAAATATCGTAATGAAAAATTGTATATATTTAGAATATTCAATAACTATTAAATTCAAAATAGATGCCAATTTATATCAGAGTAAAGTGAGTAGAGTAGAGTAAATAGGATTTATGTCAAAACAATTGTAATGTTACAAGCTGACTGTTTATCTTTCTATCTAAGCCACCTGTTGACGAATTAAACATAAATATTTACACCATTATCTTAGCCTTCTTATAAATGCCTTCATAGTGCCGGTGGGTTGAACCAGTGCTTTATCTATGGACCACTCCACAGATGTTTTGGGGCTCACTGCTTTTTTGCAGTAATATTTTGGAAATACACTCTAGTATATATGGTTTAGATTAATTCTAAATAACTCTGGAATTGTAATGATAACAGGTTAATAGACAGAAGTGAAAAATCTTATAAAGTTAATATCACTAACATCATCACCAAGATAATATAAGAATTTTTATCAAGAGAGCTAATAAATGAAAACTATAGTACAAAGGATGTGTTAAAAATTTCCTATTCTATTCTTTTTGTCTTGGACTAACAAGGTCATGCCGATGCATTATAACATATGTGTCCATTAATGAAACAAACATATTCACAAAGTAATAGAACAATACTTATCTACTCTGACACACATCCTGAATTCATTATCATATCTGGGGCAAAATAGTCCCACAGACACAATGCAAATATTCCGTTATTGCCCTAGAAAACTTTGTTCTTATATTTCTACTAACCTACAAGCCGATGTGAAGTTAGCTTAATATAGATATTTAAAATAATCAGAAGTGTAACCAATATGTAAATAATACTGATGACTTTGGTCAGAAACATTGAGTTTGCCTCTAAATGACCAGGCCCAGGAAATAAGGGCCATTGATTCATTTAAGTCATTACCTTTTGACTTATCCTTTCCCTCCTGTCTCTACATGCAATTTGACCTATAATATTTTAAATAATATAGTCTATTTTGGCAGTATATTCACATAAAATCAAATGCTTAATAATTAAAACTGATAACTTCATTTAGTAAAAAAAGTCAATCCCTTTGTACACCAACTCTCAGTTTTTGATAAAAAAAAGTTTTGTAATCAAAACATTAAACATTTTATTGTGTTCTGAAAAAATGGAATACCTGATGGGGATTGTAAAAAGCGTCTAAATAATGTTTATTTTGATCAATATATAAAAAATTGGTGTGTAATTTTAAATGATCATTGTAAATAAGAATTGATTATATATTGCAAGACAACCTTTACCCCAATTTAACTTAATGTTTATTAAATGCCTTCTTATTATCTAATTCCTCCAGTTTGTGGTAATAATAGAATGTATGACAATTTTAGAAATTATTCAGGTGTTTGCTTAAAGTACAATAAATTTAGTATTTCTCATTTAACTTAGTAATGCACTTATTAATTAAAATTGTACAAGAATGAATAATATACTACACTACTAATATACATACATATATATAAATTGTACTATTTAGCTCCAAAGAATTTGAATTCAAAAATCTATATTATCTAATCTATAAAAATACATATTTATTGCAAGTGTGGATTTGCTCTATAATTTTTTTCATTGTACATAACAAAACGCCACTTGAAATTTGAATTTCCAATATGTACATATAAGTTAATTACCTTTTAAATACGAATCTGTTATTGAAAGTTAATCCTTTTACCCAAACTGCATGATAATTGTGTACATTTTAATGCCTTAATAATCGTAACGACATAAATATATTTTAAAATTTATGAGATATCTAAGTAATATAATTTTTGCATTAAATTATTTGTAATAAAAGGGATATATGATACATCACACTTACGTCACCGAGTCAGATATCAACATATTTGATTTCTTACTGTAAAGATATCAATGATTGTGCCAAAATAAAGATAAAGGGTAATAATTATTAACAATAACTGTGGCGTTGACTGCGTTCTAATTATAAATAGTGGTCATTACAGCTTTATAATATTTCAACGCATTTGCTTATGTGCATTCGTATCAATCGCCATTGTATACGACGCTTGTCAATGTCATTTGGGAATCAGAATTTAGGAGTAAATATTATTAAATTATAGATTTCAGTGCCTTTATTTTAGGTTACGAGTTATAACAGAGTTTAAATTAAAAGTATGTCGGACACCAAACAAGTCTCTCTAGAACTAACCTGTAAACCATTAGATACGTACGAAGAGATTTTGGCATTTTTAGAAAATCCTCCTTCATGGAGAACTCTGTGCACAGAGTTAATCCCTCATAG
>DWHQ01001872.1:0-10148 GCA_018247955.1 Eurytides marcellus marcellus | reverse complement strand
ATATTATACAGTGTAGTAGTTATTATGTGATATAATACAGTGGTAGAGCCACGCAGCTGCTCACGCTGCTGAATGGGCCGGCTAGAACCGGATAAGTACCACGACCTCACAGAAAATCGGCGTATAGCGGAAGTGTTTTTGCTTCCGCGTTTCGTCCGGTGAGTGTGGTGGCCGGTGGCCCAACCTCTTCCCAACCCTTCCTCCCTCTTCCAGCCCCTCCCTACTTCTGCCTCCATCCCTTCCCTTCCCGCTCCTGCTCTCCCTCTTTTAAAAATTCCCGTTAAAGGCTGGCAACGCATTTGCATGTTCTGTTATATTGCAAATGTCCATGGGCGGTGGTTATTGCTTACCATCAGGTGAGCTGCTTGCTCGTTTGTCAGCTTACTCCATAAAAATAATACATTTGAAATATTCATGTTAATCAGAAACACCTTTTGATATAATATTCAAGGTTAAATTAATTATAATTTAATAGCAATTATTCTATCAGGCGTCTCTAAGATTTTAAGCACGAAATTGTATCCGTAGAAGTATATTTAGCTGCGGTGTTCTTACTTGACATCCTCGCAGTATTTGACCATTATCTCAAAGCTCTTGTACGCATTCTTGCACCGCTGCTTTTGTTCTGGTGTGCGGGCGCGCCCAATCTCGGTCTTGAGGAGAAAGTCAACCGCGTTCCGTTCGTTCCGACAGTAATAAATACGACAAAAGGCAAGTTTACCATCGCGACCAGCTCTGCCAGACTCCTGAAAGTGATAATGTATTGTTGTAACAAATTAATATAATTATTAAATTCATGCAGGTCTGACATGTTTCAAGTAGTCGTTATTGAAACGAAATTTATTATAATTCTTAAATTATTACATATTTTTGTTAATATTAGCATAACATATAAGACACTAAAAATTTCAAAAACCGTTTCCTTACACACTTATCTAATAGCTATCCTGGAGCATAGTACTACAGTTAAAAAAATTTTGTTTAATAAAGATTAATCAAAGAAACAAGTAGGAGTAAAAGACCTAACCTGGTAATAGGCGGCAACGTTTTGCGCGATACCCCAATGCGCGACGGCACGCACTGTGGCCTTGTCAACGCCCATGCCAAAAGACACAGTTGCGCATACACACGGACACTCCCCTCCTGACCATTTTTCTTGCACCGAGATACGCTCTGCCGACTTTAGGCCTAATTAAATTAACAAACTTAGTGTGACAATAAAAGAAATAAGTCGATTTCTAATTAAAAGGGTGTCACATTTTCAATATTAATATTTAATTTAGTAAGTACTTCTTATAAAAACAGTCTAAAATTATTTATTTTAATGTTCGCTTTCATTAACATTGTAGTTTTGATAAGAATTCTCTTCATGAACCTAGGATAAACATATATTAATTTTACATAATTAAACTCAAGTTACAAGTTTATTGCAATAATTTGCTTCTAAACTTGAAAGAAAAACATGCCTTTGCAAAAATTTCAAATATCAATAATAGATTTATTATAACCTAATATTTGCATGCTGTTTATAAATGGCTTTATATTTATATTGAGAGCATATGAGAGAGATACACAAATTGAGAGCCTCCTTTTTGTAACCGTTGGTTAAAAACAATTTCTCAACAACTATATTGTATAGCACATAAAAATCTAAATGATACCTCCATGATAAGCCAATGATTTAAGTCCTCTTTTATTTAACATGTGAGCTAAATCTTCAGTCTGTTCACGAGTTCTACAGTAGACAATGACGGCATTTTTGTCTTTCTGAAAACAAATAATTGATAAATAGTACAATTACAAGGGCCTTGCCTGTTCAGTGTTCAGGGTCTTACTTTTAATTAAATATATACAAGCAATCTGAGTTTAAATCCCAGTGACAGCACCAATGAATTTGTAACTAGCAAATTTAAGTACTGGTTTGCTATGTGCTTAATGGTGAAGGAAGAAAGGAAACATTGTAAGAAAACATACCTGAATAACTGAGAACCTATTAAAAAATAATGATACATGTATTTCTGTAAACTGTTGAGGCTGTGACTACACTGTAGGTTACCACAAGGTTATTGCCCTTATACTCTCTTTACGGAAGGGACCAGCGCATCAGTTATTACTTACTGTAGTCCATTATAAAATGTAATCCAAAACTATGAACTAAAACTTTTTTACCTGTTTGACATTATCCTCTTCTTTTAAACTTTTCTTTAGAAATTCATACAAATCTCCAATTTCATCTTCAATGCAGTTTTGATACACAACCTCGTAAAAGAGGTTTTTTCTAAAACTTGGTGTTTTATATTGTGCAACTGGTTGCAGCAATTTGAGGTTAGATAGGATGTCTTTTGCAACATCAGCACTAGCAGTTGCAGTTAGGGCTACCCATGGTATGCTTTTGTAGATTTCCCTTAAGTTACCCAATTTTAAATAATCAGGCCTGAAATCATGACCCCATTCACTTACACAATGGGCTTCATCAACTACTACATAAGACACTTTTTTATACTTGACTAGATGCTCTATTAGATTTTTAAAAGTCCCTGTCGCAGCTTGCTCTGGTGTAACATACAAAAACCTTGTATTAGGTTTCATACTTCTAAGATCATTGATTACTCTTTCTCTGTCTTTAGAAGTCATTTTTGAATTAATGGATTCTGCAGGAATTTTTAATTTTGTCAAATGATCAATTTGGTCCTTAATAAGAGCCAGTAGGGGTGAAAACACAATTGCCACTTTGTTATTCTGCAACATTGCTGGTAACTGGAAGCACAAAGACTTTCCAGAACCAGTGGGCATTGAAACATAAACATCATGGACACCTAAAAAATGTTACATATAATTACTTAATTATGTATAAATAATTAATTAAAATTTATGAATGATTACTTTATAAAATATAAATGTCTGAACCTTATTACTACTACTACTCTACTTCATACGTAACTTAAACCAAGTATATTTAGATATAAAAAGGATTTTTTTAAGAAAGTGTATTACTTTTATCCATTTATTATTTGATAATCTTATTAACTACATACTTAGTTGTTAAATAATCATTTTGTTTGAAAAAATATATTGTTTACTAGAAACGTAATGAGACCGCAATTGTGGTAGCACTACATTATGAAGCCGAATTAAAAACGTCGCATTAGTTGTCAAAGACTTATATTTTTGCGTGCAATTCAAATTGGCTCATTTTGAATTTTAAGAAATAAATTATATATAGAACCGTATGAACAAAAACTTGTCACCTCTCGCGATCGCTCGAACGGCTCTTTCTTGAAGATCACTTTTGAACTTCCGATGGCCAAAACATTCCAATAGTTTTTCTGTTACGTTATCCATCACGAACTTATCGTCACTGTGAATTTACAGGTATTTCTCTTTCATTATAATTAATTGATTCGTGAAATTTATAACTAGTCTTAAACATCACGTTTTGTTTACAGAGTTCAAACATTAAAACTTGCAACAATAACATTACAACAACCTCAAAATAGTATTTTAATCCTACAACTTTGACATTTCGCAGGTCTAATTTTATGCAAATGTCAAATTTTCAGTTTGACCAACATGTACAAACTATAATTTCAATATTCATTACACTGCATTACCAATTGGGAAATTATTTTATTTTATATATAAACACAATTCCGAATGATATATTTGTCATATAATGCTTTTTTTTTAATTTCCTGTGTACTTAGTTTCCCAGGTAATTTTATTATTGTATTTATTTCACTTTAGATAAACGGTGCTCATCATATTGAAATGAGTAAACGTAAAAACCCATGTGAATCAAATAATTTGAATGCTGATTTCTGTGAATTTCTGATGGAATTGGCAGACTATGAGAAAAATGTAAGCCGTAACATACACAAACATAATGCATATCGGAAAGCAGCTGGAGTTTTAGCTGCACTTGATAAAAGAATTCAATCTGGAGAAGAGGCAAAAAAATTAAATGGTATAGGAGAAAAGATTTCAAAAAAAATCGACGAATTTATACACACAGGAAAGTTAAAAAAAATTGAAAACATTCATAATGATGAGAAAGCTCAAGCAATAAACATGCTGACCAAAGTTTCTGGTATTGGTCCAGTAAAAGCTGCTGAATTGGTAAAAAATGGTATCAAAACTATTAAAGACCTTAAAGAAAACAAACATTTACTCAATCATCACCAACTTTTAGGATTGAAGTAAGAGAAAAACTTATTAAAATTAACAAGGAAACGCTTTACTTTTCCTTACCAATGAGAAACTTCTATTAAAATCTTTAAAAAAACTTAACAGGTTTTTTGAAGACTTCGAGAAAAAGATACCGCGATCTGAAATACAGGATATAGAAAGACGAATGAAAAAAATATTATGCGAATTGGACGACAATTTCACATTAACAATATGTGGAAGTTTCAGGTAAATATTAATAACATATTAACCAGTAGTGCCAGTCATCAAAACAGTTCTTGTTAAGCTTATCGTTTGCACTGGTGAAACATTTACAAAAAAACATATATTTCATTGTATTGAATCTGTTTCGTGATGTGTGACAGAGATGCTTTCACATTGTCCTGAATGATTTTTGGCAGAAATAATAGGTTATAGCACTCTTGGGACGTAAAATAATAGTCCTTGGAGTTGTCATTATTTTAATTATGAATTGTTCAGTACTTTACAGAAATACAAGTAGTAGGTGTATGTATACTAAATTGATAATTACGACACGACGGTCGTCAGCGGCAGCGCGATGTGCGCACATTCCAAGATACACAAATGACTGACTATTAACTATAGCGCAGCGGTCGCCGACGCTTGCGGCCAAAATGTGAAGGTGGAGAGGGAATAGAGATGTGCCAATTTGAACACCCTATAATTTCAAATATGTTTCTAAGACCTGTTTCGACACTCATTCGTCATCTTGGTGCGAACCCTTTGTTAGACGTGCTCATGTTTTCGCAAGGCGACCAAATGTAAACCATGGTCAAATCAGTCCACTAATTTTTCTAGCGTGGTTTAGTGGTCTACGACTATTAGGGTGGATTGTATTGCGTAGTGGTACAAAATCTTAGTCCAATGCGGTGTAGAAATCACTAGAATATACAATTGCAAATTAGGGATAATAATAATAAATAAAAAAAGTTAAGAGTTACCTATTAAGACTAAGTTTTTGTTTGAAATAATTTATAAGATAAAAATCTTATAAAAAATCAAATTTCTGAGATATACATGAGACAAAAATGTGTATAATGTTACCTTGATTGGCCCGGTAGTATGTATGTAATGGTTAGTACTCCTGACTACAAAGCCAAAAGTCGTGCGTTCGATTCATAATCAAGGCAAAATATTACAACAGGTTCTATCTTATTTGGGATCAAAGAGCCGTGTCTTATGTAGGCTGATGTTTATACTTTCAGTCTATGCGTCTTTGTAAAGCTTCATCTCATTTATTTTTCATTCTTCATTCATCAGGATGCCGAACCCGTGGAAATGTAAGTTTATATGAGTTAGTGAGCACGGTAGTGCGTAAGCTTACCGATAAAATAATTGGCATTGCTGTGGTAGGCGGAATTTGCAAAAATGTCTTCACACATGCAGCTAGTTTATGGATAGAAAAGAAAGGATGTAAACGGTTATTTTTATAAAATTTCACATGTGTTATATTACAGACGTGGAAAATCCGAGAGTGGTGATATAGATGCTTTGATAACTCATCCCTCCCTGAATGCCGGTGATGCGAAGGAAATACGGGGAGAAACAATGCTACAAAGAATAGTAGATGGATTAAAAGACCTTGTAGTCGATTCGATTTCTATGGGTGATACAAAATTTATGGTAAGTTTAACTATCAAAGGTTAAGTACTATGTTTTATACACCAAATATTACATAGGTGATTAAGATTTTAAATTTAGCTCGTAATTTAGAACAAGATTATCTTGTTCTAAGATAAAAATGTTGCTACCTAGGGAATAAGCTATTGTTAACTTAACTGCCTCCGTGGCCTAGTAATATTAGCCGACGCTTTGCAAATCGGAGTTCAAAACCCGCGGAGGAAAACGATTTCATGATGTGTCTTAGTAGTTCTAGGGCATTGTGGGCAGATCAGATCATCCGATTGCCTGTAGGATAAGATGATTCATGCATGTAATCAGCATGTAAAAAGTCATTCCCGGATGTTTGCCGACGCTCGGATAAGTCATAACTATAAGGTCGGTGTAATGATCTAGCGCCTAATCTCTCTCTCGTGTCGAGTCTGTCCCATAGTGCTGCTAGTGAGTAAAGAAAGAGTGATTGTACGTGTATCTGCACTAAAACTCTCGAA
Organism: Eurytides marcellus marcellus; assembly: GCA_018247955.1. Lineage (NCBI taxonomy): Eukaryota > Metazoa > Arthropoda > Insecta > Lepidoptera > Papilionidae > Eurytides > Eurytides marcellus. The sequence continues at coordinate 3,831 of DWHQ01001872.1, read as the reverse complement.
GTTGTTTAATTTCACGGAGGTTGGCCGTCGTGTCCGAAATCGGCCTGACGACCCTATGAACTTACCGTCGCTTTGAATTGTTAACCTTTAAAGTTTAATTAAGATGAAATATACTTTCATCGATATGATAAATTGTATAATGAAAACTAATCTATTCATATTTTATTATGTTAGGGAGTGTGCAGACTGTCCGAGGAATTGCCTGCGCGACGTTTGGATATTAGGCTTGTTCCCTTTGATCAGTACTACTGCGCTGTACTTTACTTCACTGGTAGTGACATATTTAACAAGACGATGCGAGCGCACGCTTTGGAAAAGGGCTTTACGCTAAATGAATATTCATTAAGGCCTATGGGAGTGACAGGTAAAATTGTGATCAAATTTTTTTTTTGTTAAATTTGCAAAAAATTTAATGTTACATCGGCCTACCTAGCACCGTTACATTAGTTTTATTCGTACAAAAATTATACCCATATGCACTATCTCACTTGATTTATGTACATGAGATGGTTACTTGATCCCTGCGACGTACAATTCTTATCTGATGGCATGGTGTTTTCTTAGGATATAAAGAAGGATGTTGCAAATGTCCATGGGCGGCGATTATCACTTACCATCAGGTGAGCCGCTTGCTCATTTGTCAGTCTACTCCATAAAAAAAACTCAGATAGGGCAGTGCTAATATTGTGGAGTGTGCCTTAACTGATTCTTGGCGATCATATTCACGTAATAAATGTGAACTATAAAATATTGTCGAACGCTTTTATTTTCGAGATTTAATTGCAGTAAACCGTTGATTCAGTGACAAGTTTATTGTTTTTTTACCTGCACGCAGTGTATTATTATTTGCCAAAAATATAGATCTGAAAGGTAATTCGCCTTCTATGGACAGGACAAATAGGAAGCATAGAAATTTTTTTTTCTTCTCATCCCATTGATGTTTTTAATTTTTGCCTCTATTATGTTGTTTATTCCATCATTGGCATTCATTTAAAAGCAGTTATTTGCAAGTATAGTAAATAATAAAGAGAGAAAATATGTATAAAATATCAAAAACGCGTGTTTGTTTCAAACAGGAGTTCCTGGTGAGCCAGTGCCAATAACATCCGAGGAAGATATTTTTGACTACATTGATTATCCGTATAAAAAACCAGAGGAACGGAACATGTAGGGGTCTGTGAAAAAAAAATGTATGCAGTAGTCATATTTATTGGTTGAATTAAAACAAAATAAACGTCATTATATCACAACGACTTAATGAATAGTAATTCAAATGAAATCATAGACAATCTAAATGTAATGGTTGTCATCATACTTATAATATATATCAAAAATACGTTAATTCAAAACAAAAGACTTTATTTTATTTATACCCTAATAAATGTTTAAATAATATTTTATAATAGTTAAAACTTAATCAATAATACCTGATAATGATCAACGTTGCTATTTATTGCTACTTGCGAAGTAATTTTAAAAATATGTATTTAAATTTAATACTGGATGCACATTTGTGTCATTTAATGGATTGAATATACACGTCACACATGTCTAAGTCTGAATTTGTAAGAGTAATTGATACAAAAGTATATGAGGCCAATTGCTAATCAATGTTTAGTTTAATAAGTCTATATTTTATTTAAAAAAAAGCTTCATCTTGAAATTAAGGATAGATTATTGACTAGTGGAAACTAATCGTTCTTAATCTATCAAGTCTTACTAGTCTTACGTTACATTTTTTTTACTTCTTTTTTTGCCAATGTGAAATACATTGGCAAAAAAAGAAGTCTACAGATGATTTAAAGTAAATGTTACTTGAAAAATTGTTTAAAGGTCAAAACTAAACCTGCCTTTTGCTGATGTAGCTGGGTAAATAGAGTAACTGTAGGATCTCTATACACATGAATAAATTAATTAATAAATTGCAACTAAAAAGAATTGAGAATTATATGAAAATATCTGCAAATAGCAGATTAGTTAACAATGTAGATGATATGTAACGGTATAATACAACCACGTCTTAATATCGATAATATAATCAATTTAGAATGTTATTTACAATTCGAAAGAAACAATTTCATGACGCAAGTGTTGTTTCATTAAAAATACTTAGAATGTCACAATATTAGCTACTGCTCACAATTGTCACAAAAAACAGAAATTATTATATAATGCTTGGAGATATTAACAAGAACTATGTTATTTATCTTTGGATTATTCAACATAAATTATATTCACATTGGAATTTATGGAAAACATTCTTTTATATTTATTTAATTACACTACAAAAAATAAGTATGAATTATAAATGTCAACATTTTAGCATTGTAGCATTGTTTAAACTTCTTCCTTTCATAATTATAAAATAATTTCAATGAGGCCAAGTATGACACTTATTCTCAACATGCTAAATGTTAGAATAGAGATTTTGGTCTAACTGAAGACCCGTCAGTAAACTTACATTAATCATAAGAATTTAAAAGTACACTACAAATGGTTGAGTCGTTTTTAAATTTAATATTACAAAATATTTTCAAAATAATATATGATTGATAAGAAAGCATAAGGAAATTTGGCATAGATGTATATCGTGCATGGCAGAGATCGTAAAAACATATTACATATAATAAAACTAATTAAAAAAATGTTTTATATTTTCATACTGTGTTTAACACCAAAAATATAATGACTTCTAATTAAGTTACAGAAATATCACAAAATACAATTCATAAATTTTTATTGATAATTGATACTTCGATATTGTAATTCTCGTAATTTGTAACGCGTATAAATACGTAAGCAATTAAATGACTTTCCGGTGACGAATCATCATCAAGTATGGCATTAAGAACTAAGCGAAAAATTAATGCAATAAGTGTAACTAACTCACGAAAATAGAAAATAATAAAAATATTTGTTTTTAAAAATGAAATAAAACATATTTACGGATATTACTATTGGACAAGCTGTGTTGTGACTATGATGAATTGACTGACTGGCTGGCTGCGGAGGCGATGTTACATAGCCTATAATAAGTCTCATCTTCTCCCTCGTCCCCCTCATAAATCTGCTCCTTAATCACTGCAGTAACCAGAGGTACATATTCCAATGAAATACGCCAGCATCTGGCTTTCCAAAAGAATTGGGCACATAAGACTATACTGTACTGTTTGATCGTATTATATAACTTCTTTCAAAGTCTAACTAGGTGAAAAACGTACAAAACTTGTGTGTTTAAGTAGCCAATATGAATAAGGAAGCATAAATTAGGAAGTAGCAAATATAACTGTGAAGTATAGTTTAGTATTCGCTTCCTTTCCTTCCTGGTGTCATGTATCAGGGCACCAAATGAGAGGATTAAAGGAAGTATAATGCTATAATGCTTTACACGTGTCATTTTATGCACATATCAGCACTTAAACAGTCAACTTGATTAAGACACATTACAGTTTTAGGCAACCTGCACGCTGGTGTTTTCCTTGTTTTGAGTTCACTCCTGGTCGGGATTAAGCAGTCTGAAGAGATGGGAGGTGGGGTCAGCCAAGGCGTCGTCCGGTTCGCGTAGCTCTAGTGCGCGTCCGCCGCCCATTACGAGCACGCGATCGCACTCGAGTACACCGGCCATCCTATGCGCTATGAACAGGACGGTACTACCGCTGAAAGAACATCTGATTGTGTCGAGGATCAGCCTTTCCGCTTCTTGGTCGAGGTTTGCTGTTGCCTCATCTACGAGCAGAATCTGTAACGCATATTACATGTATATAGCTGGCCGGTGAACAAAAAACTGTTATTGCTATATAAAAAAATAATACTGTCAAAGAAATATCGGTC
>DWHQ01001871.1:0-10150 GCA_018247955.1 Eurytides marcellus marcellus | reverse complement strand
GTCTATTATTGCGCTGTTATAAAAGTGCTTAATACTCGTAACTGTATATTATATAAAATAAATTTAATTTGATGAACAGCCTTACTATTTTAACTTATGACTTACGATTTTAATATAGTAGCCATTGACAATTTTGTGACCACTAATTCGCCTCTAGCTAATTTTATATGCAATAGGTAGTTAATAAAAACTTATTTTTTATGGAGTTGACTTACAAACGAGCAAGCGATCACCGCCGCCCATGGACATTTGCAGCAACTTGAGGGAGGAAGAAAGAGAGAGGGATGGGTCACAGGCAGCCACACTCACCGGAGGAAACGCGGCAGCATAAACATTACCACTTTACGCCGATCTAGTGAGGTCGTGGTACTTATCCGATTCGAATTGGCCCATTCAGCAGTGGGAGCAGCTGCGTGGCTCTACCACCATAAAAAATATTTGTGAGTCATTGCCTGCACGATAGCGACGGGGTGGTCGGCGAGCCAGTCGGGCGGCGCAGGCTCGGCGTGAGACAGTCTGCGCACAGCAGCCAGCAGCGTGACCACTGGCTCGGCGCAGAGCGTGATGCGCGCAGCTAGGGCTGCGGGCGACTGACGGGCAGGGGCCGCGGCGCCCCACGCGGCCGCCCACACGCGCTCCACGGAGACGGCGCGCTCGGCGCTCACGCTGCGCATCGGCTGCCCGAGCATCAGCCCGAACAGCAAGTAGTACAGCTCCGGCACTTCCAAGTGAGACAGCACCAGCCTGTGAGACACATACCACGTTAGAGAGGCTCACTTACCATTATACGTTAAGAAATTTGAAAACATTCACGTTGTGAATGAATAAAACAATTATTTGATGGAGTGCAGGAAAAGAAGTCGATATGAAAACAAGTTTTTTTCAAAAAAATTACTCAAAATACATGTTTTGGAAGTAGAGCATACTTTGGCAGTATAGCAAAATCAAAAAAATACGAAGAGAAAAAAGTATTGAAATATTAGATGATGAATTGTGGTCTATTTAACGTCTAGATTCAATTTATATCGATTGAATTTGTACCCAAACATAGATAAATTGAAGAAAAACGCATGTACCCACAAACTATATCGCATAAAATACTGTTTCGAAAAAGAAATAATTTACCAGGTGAGCAGAGTGAAACCAGAAGTGTGTAACAGGCTGGTGTGGAGGTGGGAGTGGGAATGCACCGCGGCGGCTAACACCACTCCCGCTTGCTGCGTGGTGGCGATCATCTCCGTGTGACGCAGCCATCCGCCGTTGCCTGTCCCTTCACGGAACCTAAACGAAATAAGAAATTTATTATCGTTTGTTTAATGCGCGAATGTCAGTAATTACATCAATCCATTGAACCTATTGTTGAGCATTCATGTGTAGTTCACTATCGAATGTGGAAGTGTGACAAGCAAAATGTGTAATTTATCTTAATCGTAGAATTAATTTTGCCATCGGTACCATATATTTCGATAACACTCTAAAACTTCTTCCAGGTTTCCGAGACTTTTGTCAACGAATAAGAAATTATGGACGAATCGGATTGAATAAAATTCTGTGTGAAACATTTTAATTCCGACCACTAATTTAAAAATAAAAAAATCATCTAGAGCATATATTAAGTTAAATATACTTACCGTTAGCGGCTCTTTAAGTATGTAATTAGAACATCAAAATTATTCTATTATATATCGAAATTTACACCAAAGTATAAAACATTTTATTCCAGTTCATGTGATTTCTTAAATTGTTAGACAAAATTGAAAATAAAGTGATACCTAATAACAACTACCTACCTACCGTAACTATATGATAAAATCACCTTTGCATTATCGCAGACGGTTGGCCCTGTCCCGAGCACAGAATGACCAGTATCCTCAACGCCCACAACACCGTCGACGGATGTACATTCTCCTGCATGAAGCTCAGCAACCAGTCCATGCCTAACACACGGGATATCTCCTCACAGACGATCGTGTTAACCAGATTCCGAGCGGTGAACAGCAGGCCGTGTAGTACGTTAAAGCATTTGTTTCTCAGAATCACTTGTTCGCCCTCGCACTCCTTTTCGCAGTCGCTCTCTTTAAGATTTAAGCCTTGTTCGGTCTGCGAAGGCAGCGGGAGGGTGTACGCCATGAATTGGCCCAGACACAGCAGGTCGTTGGGTCGCGGCTGGCCGCCTAGAAGGGCCGCCAGCAGTTGGATGAGGACGTTCTTTGTGCTGACGACTTTCACGTCGTTAATGATGTACAGGAGCTTGGAGACCAGTTGCAGCTCCCGCATTGTGCGGAGGTTGTGCGTTCTGTGAGCGGTCTCGGTCGCGAGCTCGAGCAAGTGCTCGAGTAGGGATTTGATCAGCCCGCCCGGTGCCCCGAGCCAGACTTCCAATTCGCAGATCAAATCCTGTTGGAAGGGAAACGATATTTCAATAATCGAACACAAGCACTGATCAAAGGCTTTGTAATTTCTTGTGTGGCAAGCGAAAGCTTATACTATATAAATCGCTACGATTTATATAGTATAAGCTTTCGCTAGTTTAAACATATGCTTATGCTAGTCACTAGCGTGAATTTTGATATTGTGACAATTTCCGGTAATTTTATGTCATATTTCACGAATAAAATTCTTTAAAAGTCTTTTGCCGTCACAATGCTATCCGTTTGTTGATGTTGTCCAGCAGAAACAAACCAACAAACACCTTTTCGCATTTAAAAAAGTTGGTAAGGGTTATAACTTTTGTGTTATCGTCTAGTGAGTAGAGTAACAAAATCCACTTTCTTAATGGTTGACAATCTTACGAATATTTTAGACGACCATTGTGTTCACTTAACATGTCGATTACTAGTTCGAAAAGGCATATAAATGACACCTTCTTAAAAATATCAAATTATTTTACAGATTGTAACCCCTTTTAAGCTTGGTTTTCAATTCCCGATTAAGATGTCCGCTAGTGCAATAAAATGCGCAAAATTGTACTACTTACTTGTATTATATTCACATAAATTTAAGAAATCTTTATGATAAAATATGATTTACCTGGAATGCTGTCAAATTGGGAATGGAGGAAGTCTCTTTCTGACTGTCAACGGTCCCGACCAATCCGAATATCAGATGCAGTATGTGCGAGTTGAGTAGTTGTTTCTTCCTCTTTAAGAGCATAGCAAGCGTCTGGTATCCCTTGCGGCGATCCATCTCGGCCTGGGCGGCTTTATTGGAACGCACCACGCATACTAGAGCTTTTACTCCGGCGTAAAGACATTCCACATCCTGAGCCATGGCTATCAGACCGAGCAACACTGAGCAGCCACCGACTGTATCGATCTGCGAAAGAAAAGCAGACAAAATTTTTAAAGATTTAATAATATGCTAAGTTATGTCCGCGGCCTCGCACAATATTGTTTTGTGTGTGTAGCTATATCTTCTTTTTTGTTTTATTTCAATATGTAGCTATATTTATCTATGCCTATGCAATAAAAACACCGATCCTGCCACGTTTTTAAGTGAAAGCACCACAAACCAATAAGCGCACTTCCAGATTTACAATATTACTAAAATATAACGTTTTAATACAACAGTAAAAAAGGCCAAACATTTAGCATCAGGTTAGATACATACTAGTGCTCTGTCTTATTTGATAAAAAGTAATGTTATAAGTTTGAGATCATCAGTCTTTAATTCTTTTATTACAAGTTTCATAATACAAAAAAGGGTCAAATGTATAGTGCTGAGATCAAATATCTATTAAATTTTTAAGAAAATACTATGATAGTAACGTACCATGATCGCCGCCGGTTTCGGGCAAAACACCCTCACGCCCAAGTAGCCCACTACGGTGCCACCCAAACATCTAGCCGGGCCCATGAGGTGACCGGCGGAGTTGTGGAGTATCCTGATAGGAGTGGCGTTCTCGTGAGACGACATGCCGAGTTGTTTCGCTATCGCCTTGTTGTCATTCTTGCTGTACACTTTCCGGATCTTCGCTAAGGTGAGCTGAGACAGAGCGCGCGCGTTGATGCCGAACACGACTTTCTCTTCGGCGACCAACGGCGGCAGCGGCTCTTGGTTGTGTCCCGGCGGTAGAGGCGCTTGTAACGTACCGACGTAATGCGGCCCCAGCTGGTAGATAATCGATACAGTCTGGGCCGATAAAACCTGGAAAATTTCGCACAAAATTAGCTCAAGTTTTTTTAAAGAAATAAAGGAACAAGACAACCATGTTGTGTGCCTAATACCGAGCGAAATGCCTGTCGACAATAACACAGTGCCACTCAGAACTTTCAAAAGGCGGTAGAGCTACGCTGAACTGTTCTCGCTACTGAATGGGCCAGCTCGAACCGGATATGTACCATTATCTCACAGGAAATCGGGGTAAAGTGAAAGCGTTTTTGCTTCCGCGTTTCGCCCGGTGAGTGAGGTGGCCGGTGGCCCATCCCCTTCCTTCTCTGCTATATTTCCTTCCTTTCCCCCTCCTTCCCCACTCTTCTCCTCCTCCTCCCCTCCGATCCCTCTCTCATTATCCCTTCGCTTCCCTCCCTCTCACTCGTCATCCCTCCCTCTTTTAAAAATTCCCTCCCTCAAGGCTGACAACACATCAATGTCTATGGGCGGCAGTGATCATTTACCATGAGGTGAGCCGCTTGCCCATTTATCAGCCTATTCCATAAATAAAATTCTCTGATACATCTCGAAGAACGAATTTTGATGTCTCTGCAATAGACTTTGCAATAAAAAATCAACAAAACCAGGTGACAATTGCCAGAGAGATCTCGAGATAAATTGAATAAAATCAGATGAAATGAGAAACCTCCTCTTTTTTATGTAGTCGGTTAAAAAGCGTCCTACCACTATACTCGTTTTCATAGATATTTTAAAACAGGGGTCGACAATCTACCCGCGGTTCAAATGACCCATTTGATAATTTCAAGTGACCCACTTCAGTACCGACAGTAAAGTGTAATTTATTTTAAGCAAGAACAAGAAAGCCATTGACATCGAAGGGAACGTTTATAAATGGAATAGTAAAGAATAGTTAAGTAAAGACGTGATTAAAGTTGATTCGACTATGTTTGTAATTATCATAATTATGATAATTACAAACATAGTCGAATCAACTTTAATCACGTCTTTACTTAACTATTCTTTACTATTCCATTTATAAACGTTCCCTTCGATGTCAATGGCTTTCTTGTTCTTGCTTAAAATAAATTACACTTTACTGTCGGTACTGAAGTGGGTCACTTGAAATTATCAAATGGGTCATTTGAACCGCGGGTAGATTGTCGACCCCTGTTTTAAAATATCTATGAAAACGAGTATAGTGGTAGGACGCTTTTTAACCGACTACATAAAAAAGAGGAGGTTTCTCATTTCATCTGATTTTATTCAATTTATCTCGAGATCTCTCTGGCAATTGTCACCTGGTTTTGTTGATTTTTTATTGCAAAGTCTATTGCAGAGACATCAAAATTCGTTCTTCGAGATGTATCAGAGAATTTTATTTATGGAATAGGCTGATAAATGGGCAAGCGGCTCACCTCATGGTAAATGATCACTGCCGCCCATAGACATTGATGTGTTGTCAGCCTTGAGGGAGGGAATTTTTAAAAGAGGGAGGGATGACGAGTGAGAGGGAGGGAAGCGAAGGGATAATGAGAGAGGGATCGGAGGGGAGGAGGAGGAGAAGAGTGGGGAAGGAGGGGGAAAGGAAGGAAATATAGCAGAGAAGGAAGGGGATGGGCCACCGGCCACCTCACTCACCGGGCGAAACGCGGAAGCAAAAACGCTTTCACTTTACCCCGATTTCCTGTGAGATAATGGTACATATCCGGTTCGAGCTGGCCCATTCAGTAGCGAGAACAGTTCAGCGTAGCTCTACCGCCTTTTGAAAGTTCTGAGTGGCACTGTGTTATTGTCGACAGGCATTTCGCTCGGTATTAGGCACACAACATGGTTGTCTTGTTCCTTTATTTCTTTAAAAAAACTTGAGCTAATTTTGTGCGAAATTTTCCAGGTTTTATCGGCCCAGACTGTATCGATTATCTACCAGCTGGGGCCGCATTACGTCGGTACGTTACAAGCGCCTCTACCGCCGGGACACAACCAAGAGCCGCTGCCGCCGTTGGTCGCCGAAGAGAAAGTCGTGTTCGGCATCAACGCGCGCGCTCTGTCTCAGCTCACCTTAGCGAAGATCCGGAAAGTGTACAGCAAGAATGACAACAAGGCGATAGCGAAACAACTCGGCATGTCGTCTCACGAGAACGCCACTCCTATCAGGATACTCCACAACTCCGCCGGTCACCTCATGGGCCCGGCTAGATGTTTGGGTGGCACCGTAGTGGGCTACTTGGGCGTGAGGGTGTTTTGCCCGAAACCGGCGGCGATCATGGTACGTTACTATCATAGTATTTTCTTAAAAATTTAATAGATATTTGATCTCAGCACTATACATTTGACCCTTTTTTGTATTATGAAACTTGTAATAAAAGAATTAAAGACTGATGATCTCAAACTTATAACATTACTTTTTATCAAATAAGACAGAGCACTAGTATGTATCTAACCTGATGCTAAATGTTTGGCCTTTTTTACTGTTGTATTAAAACGTTATATTTTAGTAATATTGTAAATCTGGAAGTGCGCTTATTGGTTTGTGGTGCTTTCACTTAAAAACGTGGCAGGATCGGTGTTTTTATTGCATAGGCATAGATAAATATAGCTACATATTGAAATAAAACAAAAAAGAAGATATAGCTACACACACAAAACAATATTGTGCGAGGCCGCGGACATAACTTAGCATATTATTAAATCTTTAAAAATTTTGTCTGCTTTTCTTTCGCAGATCGATACAGTCGGTGGCTGCTCAGTGTTGCTCGGTCTGATAGCCATGGCTCAGGATGTGGAATGTCTTTACGCCGGAGTAAAAGCTCTAGTATGCGTGGTGCGTTCCAATAAAGCCGCCCAGGCCGAGATGGATCGCCGCAAGGGATACCAGACGCTTGCTATGCTCTTAAAGAGGAAGAAACAACTACTCAACTCGCACATACTGCATCTGATATTCGGATTGGTCGGGACCGTTGACAGTCAGAAAGAGACTTCCTCCATTCCCAATTTGACAGCATTCCAGGTAAATCATATTTTATCATAAAGATTTCTTAAATTTATGTGAATATAATACAAGTAAGTAGTACAATTTTGCGCATTTTATTGCACTAGCGGACATCTTAATCGGGAATTGAAAACCAAGCTTAAAAGGGGTTACAATCTGTAAAATAATTTGATATTTTTAAGAAGGTGTCATTTATATGCCTTTTCGAACTAGTAATCGACATGTTAAGTGAACACAATGGTCGTCTAAAATATTCGTAAGATTGTCAACCATTAAGAAAGTGGATTTTGTTACTCTACTCACTAGACGATAACACAAAAGTTATAACCCTTACCAACTTTTTTAAATGCGAAAAGGTGTTTGTTGGTTTGTTTCTGCTGGACAACATCAACAAACGGATAGCATTGTGACGGCAAAAGACTTTTAAAGAATTTTATTCGTGAAATATGACATAAAATTACCGGAAATTGTCACAATATCAAAATTCACGCTAGTGACTAGCATAAGCATATGTTTAAACTAGCGAAAGCTTATACTATATAAATCGTAGCGATTTATATAGTATAAGCTTTCGCTTGCCACACAAGAAATTACAAAGCCTTTGATCAGTGCTTGTGTTCGATTATTGAAATATCGTTTCCCTTCCAACAGGATTTGATCTGCGAATTGGAAGTCTGGCTCGGGGCACCGGGCGGGCTGATCAAATCCCTACTCGAGCACTTGCTCGAGCTCGCGACCGAGACCGCTCACAGAACGCACAACCTCCGCACAATGCGGGAGCTGCAACTGGTCTCCAAGCTCCTGTACATCATTAACGACGTGAAAGTCGTCAGCACAAAGAACGTCCTCATCCAACTGCTGGCGGCCCTTCTAGGCGGCCAGCCGCGACCCAACGACCTGCTGTGTCTGGGCCAATTCATGGCGTACACCCTCCCGCTGCCTTCGCAGACCGAACAAGGCTTAAATCTTAAAGAGAGCGACTGCGAAAAGGAGTGCGAGGGCGAACAAGTGATTCTGAGAAACAAATGCTTTAACGTACTACACGGCCTGCTGTTCACCGCTCGGAATCTGGTTAACACGATCGTCTGTGAGGAGATATCCCGTGTGTTAGGCATGGACTGGTTGCTGAGCTTCATGCAGGAGAATGTACATCCGTCGACGGTGTTGTGGGCGTTGAGGATACTGGTCATTCTGTGCTCGGGACAGGGCCAACCGTCTGCGATAATGCAAAGGTGATTTTATCATATAGTTACGGTAGGTAGGTAGTTGTTATTAGGTATCACTTTATTTTCAATTTTGTCTAACAATTTAAGAAATCACATGAACTGGAATAAAATGTTTTATACTTTGGTGTAAATTTCGATATATAATAGAATAATTTTGATGTTCTAATTACATACTTAAAGAGCCGCTAACGGTAAGTATATTTAACTTAATATATGCTCTAGATGATTTTTTTATTTTTAAATTAGTGGTCGGAATTAAAATGTTTCACACAGAATTTTATTCAATCCGATTCGTCCATAATTTCTTATTCGTTGACAAAAGTCTCGGAAACCTGGAAGAAGTTTTAGAGTGTTATCGAAATATATGGTACCGATGGCAAAATTAATTCTACGATTAAGATAAATTACACATTTTGCTTGTCACACTTCCACATTCGATAGTGAACTACACATGAATGCTCAACAATAGGTTCAATGGATTGATGTAATTACTGACATTCGCGCATTAAACAAACGATAATAAATTTCTTATTTCGTTTAGGTTCCGTGAAGGGACAGGCAACGGCGGATGGCTGCGTCACACGGAGATGATCGCCACCACGCAGCAAGCGGGAGTGGTGTTAGCCGCCGCGGTGCATTCCCACTCCCACCTCCACACCAGCCTGTTACACACTTCTGGTTTCACTCTGCTCACCTGGTAAATTATTTCTTTTTCGAAACAGTATTTTATGCGATATAGTTTGTGGGTACATGCGTTTTTCTTCAATTTATCTATGTTTGGGTACAAATTCAATCGATATAAATTGAATCTAGACGTTAAATAGACCACAATTCATCATCTAATATTTCAATACTTTTTTCTCTTCGTATTTTTTTGATTTTGCTATACTGCCAAAGTATGCTCTACTTCCAAAACATGTATTTTGAGTAATTTTTTTGAAAAAAACTTGTTTTCATATCGACTTCTTTTCCTGCACTCCATCAAATAATTGTTTTATTCATTCACAACGTGAATGTTTTCAAATTTCTTAACGTATAATGGTAAGTGAGCCTCTCTAACGTGGTATGTGTCTCACAGGCTGGTGCTGTCTCACTTGGAAGTGCCGGAGCTGTACTACTTGCTGTTCGGGCTGATGCTCGGGCAGCCGATGCGCAGCGTGAGCGCCGAGCGCGCCGTCTCCGTGGAGCGCGTGTGGGCGGCCGCGTGGGGCGCCGCGGCCCCTGCCCGTCAGTCGCCCGCAGCCCTAGCTGCGCGCATCACGCTCTGCGCCGAGCCAGTGGTCACGCTGCTGGCTGCTGTGCGCAGACTGTCTCACGCCGAGCCTGCGCCGCCCGACTGGCTCGCCGACCACCCCGTCGCTATCGTGCAGGCAATGACTCACAAATATTTTTTATGGTGGTAGAGCCACGCAGCTGCTCCCACTGCTGAATGGGCCAATTCGAATCGGATAAGTACCACGACCTCACTAGATCGGCGTAAAGTGGTAATGTTTATGCTGCCGCGTTTCCTCCGGTGAGTGTGGCTGCCTGTGACCCATCCCTCTCTCTTTCTTCCTCCCTCAAGTTGCTGCAAATGTCCATGGGCGGCGGTGATCGCTTGCTCGTTTGTAAGTCAACTCCATAAAAAATAAGTTTTTATTAACTACCTATTGCATATAAAATTAGCTAGAGGCGAATTAGTGGTCACAAAATTGTCAATGGCTACTATATTAAAATCGTAAGTCATAAGTTAAAATAGTAAGGCTGTTCATCAAATTAAATTTATTTTATATAATATACAGTTACGAGTATTAAGCACTTTTATAACAGCGCAATAATAGAC
>DWHQ01001870.1:0-10150 GCA_018247955.1 Eurytides marcellus marcellus | reverse complement strand
TCGAAAACCGTTAACTTTCGGCTATACATATAGGGGGTTAAATTTGTTGCATTTGAGCTCCCCGATCTATTCTTGACGGGAATACGTCCAGTTACAAGTAACCCTGTATAAGAGTACACCATATTATATGCCTTCTAAATCCTCTGAAAATTGGAAACGGACGACGTTTCAGGGATCATACAGAAATATAGAAGCAAGGTTAATATAGCGTAGCTGTTCTTCCTCAGGAAGACTATAACATAAAAATTATCAACACAAATAAACATAACATATCAATAGAAATCAAATCTTAAAATAATTTGGTATTATTTACCTATATTTTATTATGCGTTACGCACAACATGAGCGTAACTAAAAACAGTTATACTATGCTATATCTGGTTCTATTTTATTGCATCTTCATGAGCAATAAAAATAACCAGTGGTTGGATCGATAAAAAATGTTTTCTTTAAAGAAACCTTTTCATTCATTAAATAATAAAATTATTTGACAAATAATGTCACATTTATTAGTTAATATTCATAGTATAATCTTATACAGTTTTGACTTTAGTGAAATACTTTATAGAGTGAACGTATCCGCTTATCTAATTTAATATACTTTTTACCATAAACTCTAACTCTGCATAATTTCATCCAACTCCATGAATGCGAGAGGCTGTGAAATATATGTTACCTATACTATTATTTAATTCTGTTGAGCCATGCACCCATAGTTAAGATAGAGAAAAAGGTTAATAATCTGGCGTACAAGTAAGTTTGACATTGACACTGAATGACAACACGATGTAAGTGTTAAGTCACTTAACTAATAAATGTCAGTACATTAACTGTCAATCGATGAAAATGTCTTAAACAGTTATTAATTGTTATCAAAATATTTATATGAAATCATGCATATAATGCTTAATTTTCTGCCATCGTCCTAAACAAAGCAGGTATTGTATTTATGGTGTGATATCTTTATGCATGTCATTTTAATACTGCCAATTATTAATTATTTGTAATTAAAATATGAGGATTTGAATATAGTTAGAACTACTTAAACATTTATTTTTTTATACTAATGCCATTAAATTTAATAGCAGTTTAAAGAAAACTATTACAAAAAAGGTAAAACGTATACCATCTTAAATTAATCTTAAATTTGAAGGTACTCTTCGGTTTAAATGTATTAACATAATATCTTAATCATTTTATATAACCTTTATGTCAACATTAATTTTAATATAATATGGATATTATAATTTTTAATATTCAGCAATGGTCTTCACACTAAAATCCATGGTCATGGAACTCACTATCTGACCTAAACAAGAAAAAGAATGTTATTCACACTGTTCATTTATATTTTTTTATTTTTTTTAATTCAGCTTGTCAAACTTCTGATCATAAAAGCTTAGCCACATATACCACTATGTTCTGCTCTGTACTGTGCTCATCACAGAGATATAAATTGGTCTATCTATATAGTAGATTTTTAATGCCATTCTCTTCCATAGATTGTTGTCATATAGTACTTCCATTTTCTTTCTTTACACATTTAAAAATATCTATAAATGACAGCCTTTGTTACTGTTATCTTTTATGGAGTAGGAAGCAAACAAGCAGCCCCCATGATGGTAAGTTATCACCACTGCCCGTGGACATGAAGCCATAAAGCTCTATGTTGAATGAGGTCAAATGAAAGAAGCAGTGCCTAAGGTAAGAGATGATAACAGTACTTGATGTGGGATTATACTTCTGCCTTGAACAGCAGAAGCCTGTAACTCAGATGGAAATACTGTCTCAATCTGCTGAGGACTTCAAATTTTTTTGAATCCCACTTGGGTTTTCCTTCTCAAAGACCACAAAACTATATGTCACTTGTTATGTCGACTCCAAGTATGCCGATTGTGGCTGTAGTAACAAGTGGATTCAAAGGGTTTCTTTTAAATGGTGAATGTGCAAACTTTAATGTTTTTCTGAACTCTAATGTTTCTAAACAAACTGGTAGCAAAACAAAAATTGTGCAATTATAACTTTTTGAACCTTAAAAATTTAATGTGACCCTTGTGGTTAAGAATAACTAAATGTTTTTAATCATTTTGCTATACCATGCCACGAAATAAGTGTATTTTGTATGTTAAGGATTTTCTTGTGCTATTAATTATCCATTTAATAAAGAAATAAAATTGCATTGTAGATGGAGGAAAGATGCATGGATCTCAGCGAGTAATCATGTTTTGTCTTTTAACTACAGTCCTGCCAACAACACTGATAGTATCATCATTATATCTAAGGAATATAAGATATGCAGATGTCATGTACAAAATATCTGATTCAGATGTGATTCAAATTCACAAAGGACAGTCATCCATTTTTTGTGAAAAACATTCTCTGAAAATGAATAATACATTTAATGCATTCCAAATGAAAGGGAGACCTGAACTATCTAACAAAACAAGACATATTAAATTAAGAAAATCAATGACTTTGCCAGATGATACATTGGAATATTGGGGATTTTTCCTATTTGCTGGTGCAACTGTCGAATTGAAAGCATGTTCAAGATATGAAGGCTCAAAAATCTTAGTTGTTAAAGGAAATAAGATTCTTGACACATGTGGAATATTAGATGGAAGTAAATACCGCAAAGACCCATCTTTAATTGAGAAGCCGGGACTAGTATCTGTGACTTTGGAAAGCCCAAAAGGATACAAAAGGGCGACAACCTCAAAAACTTCATTAGATACTGATGAGAATAATATGGGCGAGGAACAGTCCAATGAACAAGTTTATTCAAGTAATAAAATTGAAAAGAGATCTGTCCAAAATGGGCCATTACATAATCCTAATACAGTTTTAGATACTGGGGTATATCATGGTGGTAATGCAAACAATGCCCCAAATATTACAGATGCATCAATATCAAGCTTTGAGAATAATTTACATGAATGTTATAATGATAACATTTTAATGAATAATTTTTTTCCATACTCCAAGGAATGTAATAATACTAATTATTTAGAAAACACTACCACCTTAAAAGTCGAGCATAAAGTGCAAACCGACGGATATTATTACTACATATTTTATAGTGACAATGACATGGTGAAGAATGATTTACACGCAATATTTGATATTTACAAGCCAACATTCCAATATACAAACATGTCTGATTCAAAGGTTTGTCTCAACAGAACAGAATGTGAATTTGACATAAGTATGTTTAGTGATGAATTAGTAATTGTAGAAGTGCCTACAACTGATGGTTTTAAAAATGATAACTCTTTTATATTAACATCAGTCTGCCATCCTCGTACATCCATCTATATATTTTTCCCAGTATCAGTATTGTTGTTAATACTTCTTTTTGCATTTTTATGATATTTTTTGAAAATTTGGTCATATTCTTTTTTCATAAAGGTGAATATTACCAGAAATGTGATATTAATTTAATAAATAGTCATTTTAAATAATAGATATGTTGATGTATTTGATGTTGCTATATTGCTTTAATTATATTATTCTTTGAGATCATAGTTTTATTTTAGTTAATAATATAATACCCCAATGTGTTCTAGGGAAGCTTCCTAAGTACTATGTGCCTTAAGTATAATTTATTATAAACCAGGAAATGGTATTAATTCTATGAGAAATTAGAAATCTTTAACTAATGTAGCAGTTTATTGTGTTAGGATAAATAATTTGCGTATATCAGTTACATGAAGAATAAAACTTCTTAATGATAAGCAATTCTAAGTTGTCACTGGTATAATAGCTTATATTTAAAGACTACATAATTATGCCGCAAATTGTTATAAACTAAAGTGACATATGTTTTAACTCTCAATTATCTCATTGATTGCTTCTTACATGTTTCATATTTCAAACCCTAGCATAAATTGTAAAATTAGGAACCTTAATTACCAACTTCATTATACTTGTAAACAAAATTTATTCCAAAAATATAAATAATTCGAAATGAACATAAAACCATGTAGAAAACAATAAAATGCAAAAGGCAGTAAGTATAGGGATACAGGATACAATAAGGACCTGTCAAAAAGAAAGTAACTTATTGAGGAAATTTTGATTTATTATTTCCACATAGTTGTGTCCAATGTGTGTTCAACAGGCTGAGTAGGTAGGTCTTCTGTAAACAAAATTTATACAATTGAATAAAATGAGTCATGAGAAATTAAGGTTCCCATCGGGTGTGGAGTGCTACAATATCATATTAATAACAAATACAGATAATGTATTTAATTTTATTTATTTACCGTATTACAAAAACAGTTACCATATTATGTACAACTGGAAAAAAAAAGTGTTACAATACATTATTTTCTTCTAGTACTTTTGTGATTGAAATAGCCTCTCCAGTACCCGATGAGACCTCTCTGCATGCGGCAGAGGGGCCTACGCGGAACGGGGGCCATCCGGCCGAGCCAGGCTTATTTCTAGATATATTAAACTTATAATGATACTATATAATCTATAGTATAATGTATTCATTAATTAAACTAAAACAGTTATATCGGTCCAAATAAAATAAGTTCAAATAAAAAATCAGCACAGCGGTATTTAGGAGGCCCCTCCTAATACTCACACCGTATAAATATCGCAATAGAACGCAGGACACAAAGTATTAAACGGAATGCACAGGCACCTCAAATGAGGTTGGCCACATCATTGGGCATTTCCGTAATAGTTGTATGATAGAAGTCCTCAATGTCCTTCAGTGCTCTTTTGTCCGTTTCGGTAACAAAATTAATGGCAATTCCCTTTCGGCCGAAACGACCACCTCTTCCAATTCTGAAATGAAAAAAGATTTAAGTGATAACTTAAATTCCAATTTTCTAACTTGAAGAAAAACAATTTTAAAATAAATTACCGATGGATATAGTTCTCGCGGTTAGTAGGCAAGTCATAATTGATGACGCACGATACTTGTTGCACGTCAATACCACGTGCCAGCAAGTCAGTGGTGATCAACACGCGGGATGAACCTGTACGGAACTGCCTCATAATAACCTCGCGCTCGCGTTGGTCCATGTCGCCGTGCATAGCGGACACGGTGAAATCGCGCTGATGCATAGATTCAGTGAGCCAGTCCACCTAGAAAAGATTTATATTTACGTAGAATGGAATAAAGCTTAAAAGCTAAACATGTAATTTTATAGACCATTACATTTATAACCATTATAGAGGCTGCATATCAAAAGTAGAAAAATTACATAAGATTGCCTTAAAAAGCTTTGTTATTTCATTCCAAAGGGTAAAGCAAACATAAAAACTTTTACAAATGAGATTAATATACTGTGCAGTATATATTTTAAATTGGGTAGACATTTAATTTTACAGTACTCAAAACTGCATAAACTGTAATCACATGATAATATAGTATGTAACAATCATATAACATAATTTGTAATATTTGGAAAAGAACACTATTAAATGACAAAATCAAATTAATATTAAAGGAGGTAAATAATGAAGTATGGAAAAAAAAAAAAACAACCATACCTTGCGACGGGTATTGCAAAAGATGACTGCCTGAGCAATTGAAAGAGTGTCATACAAGTCACAGAGTGTATCCAATTTCCAGTCCTCCAGTTCAATAGAAATGAAAAATTGTTTAATACCTTCAAGGGTGAGCTGTGAATGTAGAAACCAAAATGTTAGTCAAAAATGACAACAATCAGTAAATAATCACATCACAAAAAAATTTAGTGTTGTATAATATAATAACAGATTGTACCTAATTCCCTTGAACTAAAAAAAAATTATTATAAATAGAATTATTTTGATAAGAAATAAAACAAAAAAATAATACAGTCATGTTGGGTAACTTTGAATTTCCATTCAAGTTTAAATGAAACCTGTTCAAAGATTTTTCTTTTCTTTATCTTTTTTTTGTTTTCAAACTATTTTGGTATTATTAATTTTATAATTATATAAAAAATAGACATAGATGTTCAACGTCAAAGCTATCATAAAATTTACAAATTGTGAATAAGTTTTCAACACTTTGAAGCCTTTTCTGTGTATGGCCGTACACACATTTTTTATTCGAAATGACAGTTCAATGTTACTCAAATCAAATAATTAGTGTATTATAAAGTATTTTCACCATCCAGTATAACACAGTTCAAAGTTACCAGAATGTCGTTGTAACTGAATGGCCACTAGAATATTAATTTCTCAAGGATTTCTGTATTAAATCATCAATTTGCTTAGATGATGAAAATTTTGGGTATGCAAGAACACTTACCGCATTGTATAAAATAATGCAATCAATACATAAATTTTTCAATATCCTTAAAAATCTGAGAAAAGTGTTTAAAGTTACCCAACATGACTGTAGTTAAGTTGTATGGGCTTTAATACTCCCACAAAAACTATCATAGAATACTTCTGAATAAATAGTCACTCAAACAATCTGCAGAAACCATATCAATATTCTTTACAGTTAAGACCTATCAATAGATTACACCCTATGTTAACTAGTAATTAGATTAAAAGTAAAACATGAACAGGATGCTAATTTTAAAATTGTATCACAGCAGGATATATCATGCTGACATCATGCTCGTTAATGTTGCACACCCATTGTATACAAGTGTGATAACAATTATATCAATTACATTATTGTAATATAGTTTTAACCATACCTCTTCCTTCTGCACAAGAATGCGTACAGGGTCCCTCATGAAGCATCTAGAAACTTCCAATACATCATCTGGCATAGTAGCTGATAGTAAAATAACCTGAACATCGGAAGATAGCATTTTGAATACATCATGGATTTGATCTTTGAACCTGAAATAATATTAAGAGTAATTAATAATAAGGCAGAAAGCAGAAATAAATTTCAAGACACAAAGGGGAAATAAATTATATAATAGTAAGAATAACTCACCCTCTAGATAACATTTCATCAGCTTCGTCGAGAACAAAAAGCTTAATTGTGTTGGCACGCAGAGCCCGACGAGAAATCATATCATAAACTCTTCCAGGCGTGCCTACCACAACATGCACACCACTTTCCAATAGACGCATATCCTCGCGTACATTGGTACCACCAATGCAGGCATGGCATTTAGCATTCAAGTGATCACCAAGCGCTATAACCACCTATAAAAAATAAATACTGTACAGTTATTCAATTCATAAGAAATCACACTTTATATCAAAGTTATCGTAATTTCCATATACTACATTCACGTACCTTTTGAATCTGCTGGGCTAATTCCCTGGTAGGGGCCAGAATAAGCGCTTGGCATTCACGAATACTTGTATCGATTTGTTGGAGAATTGAGATGGAGAATGTAGCAGTTTTGCCAGTTCCAGATTGGGCTTGAGCTATAACGTCGCGCCCTTCAATGCATGGCATAATCGCTCGTTGTTGGATAGCAGATGGCTTTTCAAAACCATAAGCGTATATTCCTCGTAACAATTCTTCCTTCAAATTCATGTCATCAAAGCTTTCCACGACTTGATGCCAGTTTGTATCGAGGGCTTCGTTCTCGACGCCGGTGGACCCTTCATAATTGTCCTTTGACGGTCCATTTTTAGGATCCTCCGGCCAATTTTCTGATCTGTGGAATTATTGGTTCTATTGTTACAATACAGCATTTTAATATATTAATTGGTACTAAAAATGTGGCGTAATAATGTGAATACGCAAAAATCATTAATCGCACGGCTGTCAAAATGGCATTTTATTGTTTGGCATATTTAACGCTTTAAAGTTAAGAAACTAACCAAATTGAATAAAACCATAGAATATTACTAGCATATTTAAAGTGATAAATACTAAATTACATCTGCACTACACGTGCGTTAAGCCGAATTAGTAATGATCTCCTGCCAGCGCCATGTTGGCAAATCGACAGCCGTGGAGAATTTATATCGGAATTTTTTACAATGAAAACAAGAAACCCAATAATAGTTTTATTTCGGAAGATATCCCTTGAGCATTTAAAAACGTATTCTTAATAAAATGAACATCGGTATAATACAAAAACTAGACATACCTTCTTTCAGGTGAATAGGCCATGTTCCAATCGCGGTAGCTGAACGGAAAAGAACTAGCAAGGTCAAGTTAAGTTTAACACTGGCTTTTTTTATGGCAATATTGCTAAACACAAATTTTGCCTTCAAATACTATAAATTTAATTTTAAAATATTTTAAAATGATTATTGAAATGCAAAAAAAAATGTAAATGGTCTGTATCGTAAGACTACAAAGGAGTCTAATTAAATAGGAAACAAAACGGCGGAAGTACGCAACTGCACCTCAGCTTATATGTTGAAAGTGTAAAAAAGATAGACACACCCAAATCTATGATGAAAGAAAAGGATCGAATAAAAATGACATGGTTAGATTCTTGGTTATTTTGTTTTACAGAAATAAAAAAAAAATTGTACACCTAAATAATAATGGATTTATTTAAAAAAATATATAAATACAAAGAACCTTAGACTTGATAGACTATTTGTTTTTAATACGGGGTTCTCAGTGCTTTAAATTTCAAAGCTTTTAAATTATACCAATGCTCTAGAAATGTTTTGAATGATGTATGTTTATATCTTTAAAAAGGTTTAATTAGTTAACACTCATTATTGCTCGTATATTAATGTAAATGCCGCTTGTAAATAAATTTTAGTCTTCCGCCCCTTAAAATCCAAAAATTGTAGGATGGTTTGTGACAAGTTATTTATTATATACCTGTACCATAATCACTTCCCGCAAAATACTTTCAGTGTTATAAAGATGCCGAGATGACAACTAGATTACTAAACAGTTTATAATCTTTACTGCAAAATTGCTCTTATTACATCCATCGTAAATTTGTTCTAATCACTGCCAAGTACATTTACTCCTATCTGGCCTGTAATTCGAAAGTGGAAAAAAAACTAGGAGACATTTCATTTGTATATCGCATGCACCATGGGGTTTGTTAGCATTTTGTACAGCTGACATTCTTCAATTTTATTTTTATTTATTTAATAATATTTATTAAGGTTGACAACAAAATTTTAGTACATGAACATAAGCACATTAATCACTCGAAAAATTAAATTAAATTCAACGTTTTCAAAAATGTCATAATAAAAATGTCAAAGTAAAAATACTTTCCAATGTATAAAATGGAGAAAAATTGTTATTTACTTATTTTTGTTTATTATACATGTTAATTATACTTTTCGTATATATTTCACATCTGTTAATTTATTTGACTGTAAGTTAAACTTGTTTGATACGCTATTAGATAACATATCAATAAATATTCGTGAATATTATTTTAAGACTAATTTTCAATCTTTTAAAATGGTATGGCCATTGTTATATTTTGCAAATGGTATGTATTTTCTTTTTATATGAACTTTGTTTTTCTTAAATTGAACACATCTATTTTACTCCCTTTAGTTGGCAGCCTTGTATTTCCTGTCGTGTCTATGAGTACGCTGCCATTTTGAAACGGCAGTGCTTTTTGTTCGTGTGGAGCGTTTGCTCGTTGCGAAGACTAGATCGTGTTTTAGTCAAGTTTAGTTTTATTTTATACGAACTCACTCAAAATGAGCTGGCAAGACTATGTCGATAAACAGTTATTGGCATCTAGATGTGTTACAAAGGCTGCGATTGCCGGTCACGATGGAAATGTCTGGGCTAAGTCCGAAGGCTTCGAAGTAAGTTTTTAACTCTGTTATCTTAAGTGATTAGTATTTTTCTCTTTCATTGATACGTGACGAGGAGTTTTAAGTGCATCTATTAGGTATTTTTGCGCTAGAGATTTTTTGTTAGGTTGGATGACGAATCCGGTAACTTTGACAAGATGGCGACATGTGGTAGTTCGTAAATCAAACAAAAAATCCGAATATTTTCATGCTCTTTCTAGTTCCCCATCATACATTTGTAAGATAAAAAAAAAAAAAAACATTTTACAAGTAAAGTGTCGCTCTAATTCATATTAAAAAAAATATTGAAATGCCGGCCGGTCTTGGTTATAATTACACGTCGCCGCTTATTGTTAGCATTACCATTCATACAATTCATTTCTCTTTTATGATAGTCTTGAAAAGAAATTTGGAAAATGTTGGAATGTCAAAATTTCGGAATTATTTTTTTTTATTTTACCATTGATTTCCTCTTATGAAG
>DWHQ01001869.1:0-10153 GCA_018247955.1 Eurytides marcellus marcellus | reverse complement strand
AACAGGTAGTAGATTCATTGACGTCAAAAAGTGATTGTAAACCAATCCAATTTTGAATAAAGAATTTTGACTTTGACATTGCTACACTGTGTATGTGTCGTCCTGCACTCTGTGTGCGTCGGTATATCTCCGAAACACAGTAATGCTTTAATATTACTGCTTGGCAGCAGAATATCTCAATCGATCAATGCAGTGGCGGACTCTTCAAAAATCTTAAAACCTATAAGACTATATTCTCGATACAACAATCATCTAACCAATGTAATACACACTTGAACATTCATATTTTCTGACAACACATGCTATGGTTAAATTTTATATCTGTGGCTCTTCAAATACAATAGATATCATTAATGTTATAACCCTATGAGCGCCGGGGAGCGCGATCGCGCTCCTCCATACATATGTGATAACTACCGGAAGCGCTATCGCGCTCCTCTGAAGTTTTGCTTAATAGCTGAAAAGTAAATATTTTTCCTCAGTAAAATTAATTAGAAATACTAGTACAGTGGTGATCTTCTATATATCAATCTGTACTCCAAATAACTGCTTATAATAACCCAACAAAACGGTGCCTTTGTCTTTATTTAGTAGATTATAATTTGCGCTAGTTTCAGAGTTTTCGCCACGACGTTGAGCCCATATTTCTTGTGTACGCCATTACGCGATTATTTAGCCGCTTTTTATTTCTGTGATATGATTTGAGGCTACATATCACGCTAGTATGAATTTTAATAACGTTAATAAATCTTTCTAACTTACTTGTATTGAGATTCAGAAGAAGTTGACAACTTATAGAAGCCATCTCAGTTTTACCATACAGCGACCATAACGCCGCAGTATTTGCTAAGCCCGCCATCGTCAAATCGGTCATTGAATGTAGGTAGTTTAAGGAATCGCCTTTTATTATAATCTGCAGAGAATAACGATTACGTTACATTAATTAATAGTGTACTTGTTTAATATATAATTTGGTGATGATACACTCAAAAACATTTTGTTTTCGACTTTTTTTAAATATACTTATCATGTCATAACTCTTGTTTTCTTAAAAATAGGATCACAGGGTTCTTTATAATCACAAAACACGTCCAGACTTGTACAACAATTTGTGGAACACAGAATTTTTTGTCCCTTGTGGGGATCGAACCCACAACAGATAATAGCAGTTAACAAGGTGATCTGTCCAACCATTATGCTGTCTGTCACAGATATATGTAACTTTATCGTCTCTTTTTTTATGAGAAAAGATGGAAAAAAAAAGATAGAGGATGAGAGATTTACTCATGTTGAGTGGTTACTGCATTTAATTGGCGGGCGCTGATGATTTCGCTTTCAACCTTTTCAGTTATATAAATGTAATCTTTGTTAAAGCTTCATCGAGGTCAGTACCTGTGGAAGCTAAGTTTACTCAGGTTTCCTGAATCGTACTACTCTGACCAGGTTGCATATGCACATGAGCGCACTAGCAAAAATATAGAGACGCATTCGCATAAAATATTTTTTTTACACCAACACAGAACAAATACCTCTGCATCGCACAAATATTTTGTCCTGGGTGGGAATCGAACCCACGCCCACAACCAAACAACGAAACAGTCAAATATAAACATATACCAGCGGTATTTCCGGACCGATACGACTTAGGGTCCTTCAAGAAGAGAGCATACTCCTATCTCAAAGGCCGGCAACAAATGCGTTGCCCGCAAGTCTTCTGATGTTACGAATGTCTATGGGCGGCGGTAATCGCTTGCGTGAGCCGCTTGCTCGTTTGCATCCATAAAAAAAAATATAGTGTACATATAAATGAAAAGCATTCCGAACCTGAAATACTTCTGACGGTTTGGCGGCGTTGACGGCGGCGTGCTGCGCCATCAGTTGCGCCGCGGCGGCCGCGACGCGCGGGGCGCGCGGCACCCGGGCGAGCAGGGCGGCGCGGCGCGGCCGGCCACCCGCCAGCGCGCCCCACGTGGCCGCGTGCGCCAGGCACCCCGTGTCGCCAGCCTCCTGCGCCGCCCCCAGCGCCTCGTGCACGCCCTCCATCGCCAACTCTCTGTGGAAAGTCAAGTAAACTTTTATTAAAAAAAAAATAATTAAAACCGACCTTAAATAAGTATGACGATCGTCTCAATCGACGTACATTTTCTGCTAGATTTTTCTGGCTTCGAAGTTATAGAACCGATAACATTGAAATTAATACGAGAACAACTTCGCCATACGGAGAAATCGTTAAATCCGATTAACTAATGGCAGAGATATCACATAACGTAAATAAAAAGGCAAAAGATGTCAGATAAAAACCAATGTTTTGAAATAGACTTAAAGCTTCTAACTAACCAATTTGGCATAGGCTTTGCTTGCAAGACAGAATTTCCAAGATAAAAAATCTCTTATGTCACTTCTACGACAAAGTGGCAAACTATTAATATTTACTTTATTTACTAATTATAAGAGCCTATGGATCCACAACTGCAATTGCAAAGCAAACCTTTAAAGAAAAAGGAACTTGGTTACCACACTGACCAAAATAAAATTTCTAGTTTTTGTTGATCTATTGTAAGGCTGAATACATCCTTAAAATATATACAAACTCCTGTAAAGGTCTTCAATGAACATAAACAAATAACCCAATAATATTCTTATTGCAAATATGAAAACAACTTACAAATGGCCAAACTGTGTGTGCATTGCAGCCCGGTTGAGAGCTGCATACCGAAAATTTTTATTTTTATCACTACCGTTAGTAGTACTCCCACAAATATTAAACACTGTTCTATCAAAACAATTGTACAATGAATCTTGCGCACCACAAAACTCCTTCATTCTAATACAATTCAAGAAGCTTAAAAAATGCTGAAAATATACAATAAATATAAAGTTAAAATTTAATTATTTTGAATGTAAAACACTGAATTATTACAGAAAATACATACAATATCTGAATAATCTGGTATATCTTTGATTATTTGCATGATAGTTTTCTGAAGCTGTCTAGGGGAAAGTGCTTTTTTCTCATTAATTTGTAGTAAATTTGCTTGTTGTGCAGTAAATAATTCAGCTTGCTTTCTTGACCATTGACACTCTTCAAGACTGCTAAATAATAATATATGTTACAACAAACAATTTAATCTATTTCATGTATCAGTTGTGTATTGTAAATTTTTACCTATCCCTTTCCAGAACATTCATTCTCATGAAAACTTCTTGAGCTTTGGATTCTTCAGGAAGCATAGGTGATACTAAGGAGATAATGCCTACTGGTGGTTCCATAATATTAAGTTTCTGAAATAAAATTAAATAGTTTAATATTTTAAATAATTTTAGCCTTATAAACATAAATTATGTTTTAGTATACCTCTTTACTTAGAGATCGCATCATTAAACCTGGTCTGCCTTTTTGGTAATATTGGCAAAATGATTTATATAGTGATACAACTTGTACAAATGTAAGCTTGTCTAAATGCAACATTATGCGCCTCAAGTAGAAACCTTAAATATGAAGGTAAAATTACAGGTAAATTATATTGTAATTTATATGCATATAATCTGCATAATATTTTACTTGTAGAATTAAATGTGAGTTTTAACTATTGAACAACTTGATTTATATATACCTAAAACACTGCTCCTAGAAATAATACATGGGTTTGTCTCATTTTGTTCAATCATTAACTTATCAATAGTTGAAGTAACACAATCCATAAGCGCACTGATACCGTTTACATGTATGTTTTTAAGACGAACACAAAAATTTTCCAAGTGCACACTCAATAAATTATAGCGTCCATCTGTTAAAAGTGTCTCTAAATCCTTAAATTCCATGTCGGGGCACTGTAAATATATAAATATCAAACAGAATATACATCAAAATTATTAAAAAAAAAATAACAACACTACAATAGATACCTGAATTAATTTAAGGGCAAGGATGCAAAAATCTTTTCTGTACTTGGGAGCCATTGTACAATTTATCATATCTTTGGCTAAAACAGGTTAAAAATTAAATAAAACTTATTTGATAAAGTGAGAATTAAAACTATACTACCTAAATTACCTTCTATTTTTAATAAGCCATACTCTCGAATAAAAGCAACAACTGCTATCTTGTGTGGTGTTATATTATCTACATTGCCCTTAACGTTTATAAGTTTACTAAAATCTAAATTTTCTCCTCCTAAATCCATAGTTGAATAATAAACAGATTTTTCAATATTATAATTAACAAGTTAATAATATAAACAATATAACAGTTAAAGTTCGGTGTTTTTATTTATACTAAAATGTCAACTTGACATTATAGATACACAAAAATTATTTAATAAAATGTACTAACTAAAGTTTTTTAGTTTAATCAGACGCCTTCTTTAATTAGTGTTTATATAAGTTTTGATTGTATGATATTTCAAAGAAAGTATTTTTTCTATAATGTAATGAGTAATAATAAATAAACGATAAACCTATAAAAGTATTCAATAATAGGTATCACCTCGTGATTTGATATTTCTTTACACGAAGGCAGCTAGTGAATCGCAATTACGTAATTATTAACAGTCTATAATGATATTTCATAATTATACAAGTTTTTAGTAATGATTTTTAAGTAGCAAACATGCTAACGGTCGCGTAAAACTGGAAGTTGGCAAATGGTAACACAACGTCACGTTGAACCAGCAACCCAACTTTACATTGCTCTGTGCCTTCTATTGTAGCTTCTTTTACTTTTTTAGTTAATGAGTTTATAATTTGTTTTATAAAAGAAGTAAGCATCTGTTTTAATGACTTTGAAATAAGAATTATAATACTTTAAGTATGTTTGTAATAAATTTCTATAAAAAGTAACAAAGATGGGTAATGTTTACATTTCGATTGTTCTCCCAGTGCTATATTTGTTTGTGATTACTAAAAGTTCACGTGTTACTGTTTATCAAGGAGATACGTTACCACACCATGGGCGGTGTGAACCAATCACTATGCCGCTTTGTCAGAATATTAGATATAATCAAACGATTTTTCCTAATATATTAAATCACGCGAAACAATTAGACGCCAGTCAAGAAGTACTACAGTTCACTTCATTAATAAAAGTAAATTGTTCGCCAGATTTGAAATTTTTCCTATGTTCAGTATATGCGCCTGTGTGTACAATTTTGGAAGAACCTATACCACCCTGCCGACATTTATGTGAATCTGCAAAACATAATTGCGACAAACTAATGTTTTATTATGGATCTCATTGGCCGGAATATTTGGAGTGCTCAAAATTCCCAATAGCTGGGAAAAATGTAATATGTGTTGGTGATAATAATGGAACTCAAGAATCTCGTCAAAACCCAGAAACAAAACTTCCAAAAGTAGATTTTAAAGCAAACATTGACAGAGACCCAACAAAACAACAAGGCGCAAGAGATATTGGTTTTGTTTGCCCTGTGCAATTTAAAATACCAAAAAATTTGGATTTAGAATATTCTTTGAGAGTTGGAGCTAAAGTTGAACATGATTGTGGTGCACCTTGCAATGGTATATTCTTTAGCCAACATGAAAAGAACTTTGCCAGACTTTGGATTGGAATATGGGCATCTCTATGTGCCATAAGTTGTTTGTTTACAGTTTTGACATTCCTTATTGATACAGATCGTTTTCGCTACCCTGAAAGGCCTATAATATTTCTCTCAGTCTGCTACCTAATGGTGGCAGCATCTTATGTAATGGGCTGGAGTGCAGGTGATACAGTGAGCTGTCAAGGTCCCTTTCCACCAGCCATAAGTGGAACAAGATTGCCCAATATATCAGTAATAACTCAAGGCACCAAACATGAGCCATGCACAATACTTTTCATGATAGTATACTTTTTTAGTATGGCCTCAAGCATTTGGTGGGTTATATTAACACTCACATGGTTTCTAGCAGCTGGATTAAAATGGGGGCATGAAGCAATAGAGGCAAATTCACAATATTTTCATTTGGCAGCTTGGGCAGTGCCCGCAATAAAAACCATATCTATATTAGCGATGGGTAAAGTTGATGGTAAGTATTCAATTATAAATTATATTATTTTAATTAAAATGTGTTGCGTAAATACAACATTTATTTTGTATTTGGATGACTGATTGGTCTGTATTAAAAGAGTGGACTTCTGAATACCTATAGAACAAAACTTCTGGGTACCAACATTGTAAAGAAGGTTTTTAGGTTCAGTTTCAAAAATATTAATGACTTTCCCAGCAAGTATGCTGTGCATAACATTAATACTAGGAACAAAAACAAGTTTCAACATAGGGAATGTAGCCAAGGTGTAATATAGGCAATGTATATGTTTTTATAATAGGATTCCATAAAACAACTAGAATGTCCTGTTGCCAAATTTTAAAAAAATTCTAAAAAGGATGTTTATGTGCTAAAGGTTATTATACAGTAAATGATTTCATTGAAAATAGCACACTATGGGAAATTTTTTCTTTTATTTTGTATGTGTTATATTTTCACTAATTGTTAACCAAATTGCATTATTCTATTTTTTCATTATTTCTGGAACTATATTACACCTTTAAATTTTTAAAATTATAAATAACTTCTAAAGAGTACCTTTATTTTTCAGGTGACATTTTGTCTGGTGTATGCTATGTTGGTCTTTGGGATGCTGAAGCCCTTCAAGGATTTGTGCTGGCCCCACTTTGTGCTTATCTTGTGCTGGGTACAATATTTCTAATGGCGGGATTTGTTTCATTGTTTCGAATAAGGACAGTTATGAAACATGATGGTACCAAAACTGACAAAT
Source organism: Eurytides marcellus marcellus (assembly GCA_018247955.1). NCBI lineage: Eukaryota > Metazoa > Arthropoda > Insecta > Lepidoptera > Papilionidae > Eurytides > Eurytides marcellus. Next base: position 3,378 of record DWHQ01001869.1, on the reverse strand, counting down.
TAGAGAAGTTGATGATTCGTATTGGGGTTTTTGGTGTTCTGTATACTGTTCCAGCACTTATTGTTATAGCATGTTTATTTTATGAACAAATCCACTTTGACAGTTGGATGGTAACATGGCATAGAGACTTATGTACAACTGCTATGTATTCAATTCCATGCCCTTTCACCTACCAAGAAGCAGAAAGACCTAAATTTGAAATGTTTATGATTAAATATCTAATGACAATGATTGTTGGTATAACTTCGAGTTTTTGGATCTGGTCTGGTAAAACATTAGTCTCATGGCATCAATTCTTTGACAAAATAAGAGGGCGTAGAGTTGAAGCATATGTATGATCATTAATTTATGTACTAAACTGATGTAAAAAATGTCCTGTTAAATAGAAGAACTCATTGGATGTTTAACGAAATGGAAGACCAATATTTTTTTTAACCAGTGTCATACTCGAGATACTCATATGAAATATGTAAGACTTTAAATTAGTGTTATTATCTAAAAACAAATATTGTTTTAATATTTAATACAAGTATTGAACAACTTTTTTTAGTTATATTTTTAATGACATTTTTTTTACATTGGAATTTAATTTATATTTTAACAATCGGATTTTATGGCAATTCTTTTATACTTTTAGTTTGAAGAGCCATGAGTAGTTTATATAAATAACATAAAATTATAATAAGGCTGATAATGTAAATATGAAATCAAACTACACTGTTAAGTTACTTTTAAGAATACTGTGAATATGCAATTTTAGTGTAAAAATACATCTGTTGGGTTCCTTGCTATGAATTGATCAGTACAAAAAATGTTTAATGGCAGCAAAATAAACTACTGTTCTAAATATATTTTGTATTTCCATTTACTTATAACAATATGAATTACTTGACCATTAATAATGTAGATTATGTATAGACATAAAAAAGCAAATCAGACAGGTAAATGACTAACAGTTAACATTTACAGAACATTCCTGCACTCTTTAAGCACAGTAATGTAAGTAGAGATTTATCATTCTTATCTCTGAGTAACAATGTAATGCAGAGGCCAGCAAATCAAAACACTAACTGTCAGTAGTTCATAACTAAATCCCTATTGATCAATAAAAATATACCCGCATTTTTCTAAATCATCACTATATATTTACATAATAATTAAATTAATTGATTTCATTTTTAATATGTAACAATCGCGTAAATAGAATCTATTACGGGCAACGTTACTAGCATAATTTCTTGGCATAGAGATAAACTCTCTCTCGAGGGCGGAATATGTAGAAAAAACAGAAACGTTAATCGAAATCAAAATCCAGGAGCATCAAGCCGCAGGCAAGACTAAATCGGAGAGATCATATCAATGCTAAATCAGTTACGTGCAGGATGTCATAGAGGGTCACCAGGGGACAAAATCAACCAGAGTGAGTGTAGAATTTTGACTTTGACTTTGACATGATAAACGTCCTATTCGATATCGATGGTAATGTTGCATTTTTTTTTACAGTTAGACTTTTTATTAAAGATACAAGCATCTGAGTTTTCAATAGTTAACCTGTTCCTGTTCTGACTTAATATAAACATGCTATACTTATATATTCTGGCTTAATATAATATATACTTAATAAATTATAATTTATTTTTGCAACTCTAGTGGATCAGTTATAACTATCAAATGGGTCATTCGGTGACCCGCGGGTTAAAGGTCGCCGACCCTTGTTGGAGACTACAATAAATAGCGAACCTACCCTATCCCGAACCTACCCTAACCAAAGTTGTAATGCTTCAAAGAACTATGTGGGTTGATCGGTCTTACGTCAGATTAAACTAAATGTTTAGACGATTTTAATTTAGGTTGAATTTATTCTACGGATCAAAAATCACAACTACTTAACTGACAATTTTGATAGTTTTAACAAAAAAAACCTACTCCGATACGAACCTACTACGATGCCACGTGTAGAGCTACCCAAAATGTATTCGTTTTGAATGTCTATTATTCCTTTGGCCCGTAGGTATAGTGGTTAGTACTCCTGACTGGAAAGCCGAAGGTAGTAGCTTCGATTTCCACCCAGGACAAAATATTTGTGTGATGAACAGTTTTGTGTCTGGGGGTTAACTATCTATATAAGCATGCAATTAAAGTTAAGGAACTTGATTGTTGCTTATATGCGTTAATCTAAAACCACTTTAAACCCACAAAAGCTCTTTAATTACAAGAAATGTTAGTGTATGCACAGTACTATTCAAACTGATCTCATAAGATAGAAATATTTAGAACCCAATCTTAATAAAACAATTCATAACAACCCCAAACAGATACTAAGTTCGTTTAAACTGGGCTGAAATATACATTAATCCTCTATAGAAGATTTTCCTCTAAGTCAATGAAAACGTTTTAACATTTTAGAACGTTCCATCTATATTCCATTTTCAAATTACGCCGCCATATTGCCGGGCTGTAACGGAAGCGTACCTATGTAAGCGGGAAACCGATTAATGTAACCTAGATACGTGCTCTATTTATAGCCCGGACCGATCAATAAGTGGATTCGCGAGTGGGAGATAGGAGGTTTGCGTCATAGATTTTCATCAAGCTCAACCATCGATCCGCTGCCTGACCTTTACCATCAACGTGGATTTTCCTTTATTTAAATGCATTTAATGCAATACAAGCCTTTTCACGGCTCTAACAAAGTAAGGAGATATTGTTTATGCCATGGGTTTTGTAGAAATCTTAGGGATTCACCCACTTTTCCGACGTAAGTAATATCTAAGGTACTACAAGCAGCTGTGGGAACAGCCTATTCCGGACAGCGAAGTCCGCCTGAGAATACCACACCATGTGTTATTCTTACTAAGCACCACTGACTTTCAGTTAGAAAAGCAATGTTTTCGGCGCAATTACTTGGCATACAATATTTACCATAATATTTTCTAGCTATAATACAGGAGGTAATGGTTAAAATGGAATGCTGTAATTGTTATTTTCATTATTTTATGTACAAAAATACTGGGGAATTATTAGAATAATGTTTTTTTAATCAACTAAACTAACGCTTTTGGGCTAATTGGGCTTCCTGTAATGTTAGATATAAGTTTTATGAATTAAATAAAAATTAAATTTCTCTTATTTCTCGTCAAGTCAAGCACAGAATCCAGCAGAATTTTCAATTATTGCAGTTCAAAACCACCAAGTTGTGCTTCACAATGAATATTTCGTAACACGGGTATTCGGTATTTATCTATCATTTGAATGTACGAAAAACAGTGACAATCATAAAGTAAGCATTAGTTTTAAAGCTTACGTAGGTTTCGTCTAAAAAAATCTAAACTTTGAATCTGAAATCTCAACTTACGTGATATACACTACCGGCCAAAA
>DWHQ01001868.1:0-10153 GCA_018247955.1 Eurytides marcellus marcellus | reverse complement strand
CCCCTTTTCCCCCCCCCCCCCCCCTCCGCTTTTCCCGATATTCGTATATAGCGTTTGTTACCTATCGAGCTTTATTGATTTGCCATTGAATGAGTCTCTCGTGTCTCATTGACGTAAGGCTCTTTTACTAGACTATTGAGGTTTCCTACGATTTGGGTCTTACTGTAAATTCGTTATATACTTTTTAATTCCTGCTACCAGTTCACACTCTGTATACATATAGTTATATATCTTGTTTGAATTTACAATCTTTAATAAAATACTCTTTATTCATCCACTCAAGTTCAAATACAGTTTTTTTAAACTTAAGGATCGTAGTGGATGACACTTGAGGTTAATGCAGGTTTTTCAAGTAGCAATGCTTTAATTATATTTAATTAATTAATTTTAGTTTTATATAGAAGAAAAGACAATTTATTATATAAGATATTTAGATATAATATTAATTTTGGAATTTTAATTATTCAATAAAAAGTAACTGAAATAAAATTTTTCTCTGTTGATCTAAGTAGGAATTGACTTTAAATATTTATTTTTATAGTGCATGTTTTTTGGATGTCGAAATTTCCAATTAAAAGTCATTCTACTTTCATTGTACTCACTATATTCTTATAATTAATTCATCAATAACGTAATCAATGAACTCGACTTACTCGTATCTTCTACTATTCTACTAGCTCGTATCTTTCCACGTTCACACAAGTACGGCAAAGACATTAGCGTTAAGCAAGTGCTGCTTTATCGCTTAGGCTCCTCACCCTTATCCAAGCTAAGCGAACGTCAGTTGATCGCCTCCGCTACCAAATAGGCTCCCGCTCAGGGAGTATTATATCGCTTGTTGAAGGTCTTGAACTTCTCCTACCGCCATCGAGTGTTAGCTTAGCTTAGCGAGCGCGGTGGTTGGCGGGCCTTATCGACGCAGCAACGGCCTGCTAACGGCGGCCACCGTGCCCGCGCTAAATCCGCACCGGGTAACGCGTCGTAAACGCGCGATCCGACGCGTCCGCGCGCTCGTAAATCATCGTATCGTGATGCGATGCGATTTGGCACGCCCGCGCCTCTTTACAGCCGTGGAAGGCGCCGTAAAGGGTTTACAGCCCCCTCCCCCCTCTTACGAACTCCCTCTGTCGGCCCTCGCTTCCCCCGCGGCAGTTGTCGTTTCCGCAGAGCGTGCTTTGATGTCTGTGGTTTCTGCCTGCGGGCTGATTGCCATCCGTAATGTTGGTCGTCTTTGCCTAAGTGTAGGTGACTGGTCGGGATGTGAATGTGTGTAATCATGTGCCCATACATATATATGTCTGTGAAGAAATTACTTTTGATAACAGCTCTATATTTTAGTCCGAGTGATTGAGAATAGTGAGCGAATCTTAACGAAATCGTTAAAGGATTTTCAAGAGCACTTTTCCGTGATAGTAGCAATCCATATTTTGTCTTTTATTAAACAAGTCAAAATCAAAATTCTTTATTCAAAATTGGATTGCTTTACAATCACTTTTTGACGTCAATGAATCTACTACCTGTTTAAAATCCCGGAATAAATGCCTCATTCCTGAGAAGAACAGGCGAAATAAACTCAGTTAAGCACTTACAGAAATAATTAATTTATTTTATCGTTACCTTATTATATGAAAGGAAATTATACTTAATTTCGTGGGATGATTGACTTATACAAAATGTTACGCAACTGCGTACACTTCGATTGAACGGATGGTGGACTGTACCATTTCACCTCTAAAGTTCAAGTAGAACTCGCCAACAATAGAAACTAACCCGCGCTCCATTGTTTCAGGCACTCCCATAAACCGGCTGCCCATAATGGCCAAGTCCGTGCTCGACCTGTACGAGCTTTACAACCTGGTGATAGCCCGCGGTGGTCTGGTGGAGGTCATCAACAAGAAGCTGTGGCAGGAGATCATCAAGGGACTGAGACTGCCCTCCTCTATCACCTCCGCAGCTTTCACACTCCGCACACAGTGAGTCCGATAATGTTTACCTATTGTTCGAAACTCGCCAACATGTTTATAAAGGCCTGTAAAATCCAAAGAGGATTATTGTGTTTTTTTTTTAAACGTACGTTCAACTAGAATTTTTAGTATATAGTTATATAGAACTGGTTTTATAGATTATAATCTAGATATTATTAATGCTCGCAAACACTTCACAGGTTCCGCGTGCCATTAGCTCCATTATTGCTATATTTTTTTCGAAATGACTGATGATAAGAGTTTAAACTTCAATAAAACAAAAATTTAACGTTTTAAAAAACAGTTGAATTGTATTATATTTTCTGACATTTAGGATCTCTTTCACATGTCGTTGATCGTTGTTTTAGTTTTTTTGTTTGTTCCGTCTTTATTATTTATTCTCATGGCCAGACACAAATATCAGTGAACCATTTTGAACTACGGTTACGGTTAAATCAATATTACAATAGCTTTTGCCGTTTCCGACGGCTTTATCGCAAGCAGTCTGATGGGAATTGACTTTCACGTGCGTTACTAACTTAAACGCACCGAAATAGACCAGAGACGCGAACATTAACTGAACACTTGACATTAATGTTTCCATGTACTTCGGACTGGATTCGTTCTGTGCCATTAGACAGGATGGATTTTTGTCGTACTATTTTTCCTTACCTCTACTTTTATACATTCTTCAATGAGAACTCCATAATCATTCACCAATTTAATTAACACATTGGTAATACATACGAATAAGTATAGTAGGTAAATGAGATGTACCGGTCAGATTAAATTTATGGTAAATAAATTCACAAATATTTACACAAATAAAATGGAGACTTTATGAGGGTACTTGATAATATAGACATGACCTTACCCAGGTCTAGTTATGAAGCATGCGTCCACAACAAGTCTATTTTAGATCGCCTCATAGCTTATTACAATCACACAGTCATGAGCTTAGTCATACACGTCTGTGTGGTCTTCGTACAGAGTAAAAGCATCGCTCCATATTCGACACTGCCCCATTGTACCGTCCTTATTCAAATCCTCACGAGCCGGAGACAAAGCGTTGTCCACAATGCCCGCTACGTGAGCCCGACGCGACAATATGACAACTTCATAATTAATATCCTCTAACTCATCTCGTCCGATATAATTTCCCATTTATCATTCAGCGGAGTTCCTTCACCCCGGTCGCTATTGTCGGCCCGGCATAAAGGTGTCTCGTATTTCGAATTCAAAGTGGGCAACGTTACGCATGACGCGTGAATTTCCACTCGTATGTGACCTCTTTGCTACCTCCTTTAGTTAGAAAGCTCTCTAACTACCGTTTACAGGTAGTTTTAATGAAGACGCTCTGACGATTGGTGAATACCATAAGTCGTATAATATTTCGTTTTACGCACTGCTTTTGCTGTTTTGGATTCTTTTGTTTCTCTTACTTAGCTCTATGGTTTTGATTTGTTAAATAATAGTCCATTTCTTGTCTTTCACTATTCGAATTATGCAGTGCAAATAGAAGAGATATTTCATTTTATAAATGACAAAGGGAGTTCTGTAAATCCATTTTCTCCAGATTATGTTTTTGCATTCACGTAAAAATCTATTTTAACATAGCTTCGATCCTTCATTAGATCGGCTGAGAATTAATAATGAACGCCGTATATTCATCGTCCATTTGACGGCTTATGAAAAGGTAGCCAGTTTCCACGGTGCTTTGTAACGCTCAAAGATTGCTTTGTGCCCCCGCATTAAATATGTAAGCGATCATATGAGCTATGGCGAAGGATAGTTGACAATGTGACGTGAAAAAATTGACTGGCTCGAATGGGATTAGGGATGTAATAGCCCGTCCCATCATCCTGATGAAGCATAGGTTTGGTCTTAATTGAGAGCGGAGATATGATTTACAAGTGTAACGTCACGCGGTTAACATGTCATTTATTTTTATAACAACTTCGTTGTTGTCAATCACAAAAGAAACATAGCCTGTCGGCTTCTTACAAGGAGCCGCTTGATATTTTATAGGAAAGGATAAAAAAGAATTGATATAAATTTATTAAATAACGTAAATCTTCAACGAATAACAATATCAACTATACCATAGACCGGGTTAACAGTGACTAAAGACATTTGTCGCCTAAAACTTACAAAAGCACTGAGTTAAAAATAAAATTAAACGCAAAAATATTCTCTAAATTTATTTTTTTATAATATTTTTACGGATTTGTTAAAAAAAAAAAACGCTCAAAAAGAAAAACAAAAATCGTGACAAATTGTTTTTGTGTGTATGTAAAGTAGTTTTTGGAATTTATTGCGATTAGTAGAATTTAAAATCATTATGTCATAGTTAACCCGGGCTACCGTGCTTTAGTTACTTATTTTTGATCTGTCCGAGTAAAGAAAGATATAGATTTAAGATCCACCGTCAGTAACTTGTTCTTGATCCGACCTAATTAGTGAAAGAAAATCATTCACATCAGATTTTTACCGAATTCTTTTTTTTGCAGTAGATCACATTTTTTTCCACAAATTGTTATGATAAGACCCGATGTTTTTCTTATTCTAAAATAGATCCTCAAATCGTTTTTGAATAATATAAGGACGAAATTTACTTCCGTACAGGTATATGAAGTACTTATACGACTACGAATGCGAGAAGAAGAATCTGTCGACTCGCAGTGAGCTGGACGCAGCCATTGAGGGCAACAAGAGGGAGGGACGTCGCGCCTCGGGACAGTACGACGCTCAAGCCGCCCTTTCCATGGTTAGTTCCTCTACATCCACACCAATACATCTCTACAAGTGTGTTTGTAATTATTGGAAGTGAATTTGACGAATAAGCTTTTTATCTGAGGGTAAACGGCTTCGTAACGTAACGCGTAACGGCGTCAGTCTGTCTGTCTTCAGTTGGTAGTTTCACAGGCTGTCAGTAAGCATATAAGCTTAAACTATCGTCGCTTTTGATAGTTATTGCAGAAAATAAAATTATTTAACAATTTCGATATTAAATAGTTCAACTTAGATTAGTTTAAGTGATCACTTGTGTCGGGCGATGATTTTTAATCTTTCTGCTCTTCTCGGGTAACATCCGGATCACAGATTGAAAGAACACAGAACCTGAAAGTGCGCTTGTTATATTTACTCTGTTTCTCTTTTTATCAAACAGCCCTGGGGCGATAAATTTGTACAACTTTTAAATGGATATGGATTGGTATAGTTTAATACAGAGATCATACATTTGACATTTATACATTTAAATTGGTTATAAAGCGGAGAAGGAAGGAAGGGTAAATTGGTAATTTATTAAAAATTTACAAAAACAAATACATGACTCGAATTCGAAATTTACGCTCGAATGTAATATAACCGTTGGTAAAGACAGGTATATATACCTCTGTAATGAATTCGCCTCTGCAGAACTCTTTCCACAATATTGTTGAAGATAAAGTGGCAATGAAGTCAATTGATATTGAGTGATGATCGTTGATCATGGACGTCTGAGATATCGGTAGGAGGTAGAAGTTATTTCTTAAATCATAAAGTAAATTAAAGTATTTCATTATTTTTAATAAAAGTGATGAATCGAGGGAGTTGTCAGATGAATTCTTGCAGCGCCCGGTTGTGATTGCCAAACCATTGCATATAATTCTAGTGCAAAGCGCTACCGCACATTATTACTGCCTTTCGGTTTAAGAAATAACTTACATAATATACATGCTTTATGGCCTCATCGGTAACGTCAAATACTTTTAGCCTTTTTATTACTCGTGGATAGGTCCATAATGTCGTTATCAAATCACGTGTATAAAATCGTTTACTGAGAAATTTTCTATTTTATTTACCTCATCTAAATTACAAGGTGTTATATTACGAAATATTTCGTATATTAAGAAGCAATAAAATGAACACAATTTATCGAAGCGTCAGTTATATAACGAAGGACAGACGAAAATAAATGAATTGGCACACATCAGTAAAACTGTCATATTAAAGAATAACACTTGTTTCCTTCAAATACGTTTCATTGGATTCGTCTTACTTTTCCACCGACATCTTTCAACGGTACTAATTAGCAGAGCAGTTTCAATGTCTTCTGGCATTCTATTCTTTGGAAAATGTATTAATATATACGAAAAAAATCAAAGAACTCGACTTTATCAAGTTACACTTCTTAATAATGTAGCTCGTGTTAATGATTATATAAACGTCTAACAACTGTCCTCAGGACGATGAGCCGTGTTCGGAAGGTCGAGAGTTTAAATTCAGAAGAAATGTCATAAATCTGTAACAATAGTCTAAAATTTTATTATTATATTAATACTAGCTCTCGCACAGATGTGGAAGTTAAACCGAAGTTACAAAAACTGAAACCTCTAAGATTGAAGAAGAATGAATTTTTTTTTAAATACGATTAGACTAAATTATTTGATTAGCATTTTTATTATGAATTTTATTTTATTTAAACATATTTATATTTTTTGTTTTCTGTATTACTTTTCTGTGTAAACCTTAAGTATGCCGAATCATACATTCCTCCCTCTACGCTTTACCCTTAAAAGTTTTCTCTTCACGTATCAATATATCCATTAGTACATCGGCGGTCTTTAATTTATCATGAAATTCCTTCGAAAGTGGCACTGAATCACACTTGGCTGTCTTTTGGCGATGACAAAACTCGCTTGAAACGGCTCTGACCTACACTTAACGGTTCTCCTTATCTCTCACTGTCTCTTAACTGACTCATCTGTCACCAGCCTTCTTTGAACCGCGGCGTGTCGCTATCTATGCCGCTGAGCCAGCCTCTGGGGCTGCCACTGGGAGGAGTTCCGCGCCTGCCGATGCACGCGCCACACTTGCACAACCACGACATAGAGTTCCGCGTGAGGGAGTACATGAAGATGATACAGCAACAGCGCGAGCTCATAAGAAACGGTAAGCACGTCGTAAGGACCATAAACTAATTTTATCTATTGATTTGGCCCGATTTCAGAAACTAATTGTTGCGGCTTGCAGCTATAATAATAATTATTATGTCCGATTCCGGCCACGGCGACCGACCTATAAGACACGATTGACACTCTATACGTTATCTGGACTACTAAAAAAATTTGGTTCATAAAAAAAAATCCTTCATGGGCATGAGTGCAGGCATATATTATGGAATTTCACAAGCTGTCCTGGTACTACCACTTGAGCGTTTTAGAACTAAAATTAGAAATGTTCTATTGAATAAATCCTATTATACTGTTGAAGAGCTTTTTATACACCAAAACGTGTGGAATTTGGTTGATTGACTCGTATGTGGGATGCCTGTTATTGTTGTATTAAGGCATGTTGTAACAGTATTTTTAAAAGAGCAACTGTTGAGTTTCTCGCCGGCTATTTTCAGCAGAGCTGCATTCCGAGCCGGTGGTAGGTTCCTCACGAACTGAGATGTAAAATGACCTGTTCGGCGCAGCTGCTAAGCTATTGGCTTCGGCGTCGCAGGTCGTGGGTTCGATTCCCACCCGGGACAAATATTTGAACGAACTACAGATAATTGTTTCGGATCTGGGCGTTTGTCCTTGTGAAATTTATGTATGTAAAACGCCCTTATATTGCAAGATATTTCTATCTTAAAATAGGGGCAGCGTTTTTTTTTTTTAAAGAAAAAAGAAAAAGAAAGAAAATTAATAAAAATTCTTAAAGGCCGGCAACGCATTTGCAAGTCCCTTGATGTTGCAGAAGTTCATGGGCTTCGCTTACCATCAGGTAAGCCGCTTGATCGTTTGCCTCCTATTTAGGATAAAAAAATCTACAAGCATATATGCATAAAGGTTTCTTGCATATCGTGCAATATGCATATAGTTAGACATTTTATTTTATTTTAGTCTTACACAGACGTACGTACTGAAGCGTTTTTGCTTTAATCTTACGCAACTCGGTGGATAACACATCGATCGTCCATCATTCATTGACATCGTTTAATTTCAAAGCATTTTAGCCCCTAACAGTTTGGATTTATGGGCGATCTTTCTCTTATGACGCGTGTAGGCGCGAGAAAATTGAAAGTTGTGAAAGCTCGGCCACCTGCACCTCGCGTTTACGTAATAGCCGAAATTCAACGTATTCACTCGCAGACGGAGTTAACGAACCAACCACGAGTGAATTGTGAAAATTCACTTTACCCCGTACCATTGTTACCAGGTTTTTGTACTTAAATGTGGAAAAATCTGAGAGAAAATAAGAGTATATGCAATCTTGAGAAGTCATCACAAACACTGAAAAGTTGATAGTTTGATGAAAGTATAGAACGTCGTGGAAATTATTGAAAAATTGATTGACTCGTATGTGGGATAGCTATTATTGTAATAAGGCATATTGTAACGGATTTTAAAACTGTTGAGTTTCTCTCAGCAGAACTGCATTCCGAGCCGGTGGTAGCTTCCTCACGAACTGAGATGGAAAAATGACGATTCAACAGTGCTTGTGGAGACGTATTTGAATAGATATATTTTGATTTGATTTGATTAAAAAAATAACAACTCTTTTACAGATTTCATAGTGTTTTGTTTTTAAATTTAAACTCGCGTTCAAATATTTAACAGGATTCATGATTACTAATCGGCACTGTCACAGTAATATAGTTAATCAAATCAAAAAGGAGGATGTTCTAAATTTGCTTGATTTACTTTTATGTCCATCGTAACAAATGCCTCTGCAAATTGTTAAACATTTTTCACCTTTAAATGATAAATTTTAATGATCGTTTGAAGAAAACAACTATGCTGAACCATTATTCCAAATGCTGGCCCATTATTCCAATAGCTGGAGATGCTGCCAAATCGTGGTTCTGTTTATAATAAAATTATTGTCATAGTAAACATCAAGGTTTCTTACTTAAGTATTAGTAGTACATTAAACTGAAGCACCAGTAGTTAATAAGAAATCGACTCAGTGTTTGTTACTGGTAAATGATACCATAATAACTCTTACTGGTAAACCATGTGGCTTGTTAAAGTTGTATTGCATACCATGTACTTTTGTTGTTTTACATTTAATTGATTGATCTTTTACACGATAGAAAGCAGGGAGTATCAGAGGTTAGTGTGTTAATGTATGCGTTGTACGGATAGACCTATAAGGTATTCAAAATACAAATACCATCCATCCGTAGAAGAGATTCCCAAACTTTTCTTTCTCATAGACCACTTTCAAAATATTACTAGTTTCCGTGAATCACCTGTTGCTACATTTTTACTACATTCCCAAAACTGTTCAAAACATGTGGTGATTAGACTTAAATACACCCCTGTCGGATCTCCTGTGGACCCCGGGGGGTTCACCTAGATCACTTTGGGAATCACTGATCTAGAGGACTGGCAATCCACCAGCGTGCGCTTTTACACATCTTTTGGTCCACAAATTCATGATGTTCATCGTCATTCGCCATCAGAGCCTTTGTCACAATCGAAGTGATGAGTTAAACTATTATACGGCATAAGTGGGCCGTCCGTTCGAGCTGGTAGTTCCGACATTCCATTCCGCATCCCAAATACATAAATGCATGCCCGGCTCGACGGGATGGAAAATCAGGCCGGCATATCTCGCGTGTGTGTACACAGTATACACTATTAATACATATGTCTGTGTGCGTGTGTGCGTGCGAGTGCCAATGGCACGCACACTAATGAATAATGAAAGTGTAAGAAGCCCCGCAACTTCCGAACGTTTGACGTTCCGTTGTTTTAGACATTCGCACTTTTACGGATGTTCCATCGTATATTTAAAAGCATATAAACGTTTCTAACATTGCTCTAATAGGCTTAAGTTTAGAAGATTCATTTTTGATGTATTCTTTTACGAAACTATAGGAAATTTAGCGACGAGCAAATAGTACGCACGATGATCTTATATTATCTTGACTGACGTTGATGCTTTTAGCCTATGCGGCTCTATAAAGCTTTATCGGATCACCAAATTCGTGGAAATGCTAGTTTCCACGAAGTGGATAGACCCCACGTCCTGCGAGGTCACGCATGGGGACATGCGTGTTGTGTCAAAATTTTAATTTTAATGTAATTTAAAATTGAGAGGTTGTCGACTACGGACAGTCGGGGTCCGGTATACGGCGAACGATGACAAGTCACACATTTGGCCATAACAGCACAGAACTATACCACTAAGAGATATAAGATGTTATATAT
>DWHQ01001867.1:0-10156 GCA_018247955.1 Eurytides marcellus marcellus | reverse complement strand
TATATATATATATATAGACTAATTCGGTATTTATTTTTCAAAAAAGGGTAGGTAGGCGAGGTATTTATAACCTGAGAGCTCAAGATTCCTTATGAGATGTTTGGTTTTTTAACAGTTGCCTCATGATATGTACTTTGTAATATATTGTTTATTCAGTAAAATTTTATAAAAATCAGTGACACACACACAGGGAACAATAGAAATAAAAATAAGCTTGTCACACCTCGATTTCGTTTCCAAAATATGAAAAAATTCTCGTATACGCATATTTAATAAAATTCCACGCATTATCTTAGATCTACGTCTTGGCCTTTTCAAAACCAAAATTAAAAACATTTTGTTGCTTAAAGCTTATTACATTGTTCAGGAGTTTCTGGTAGATCAAAATGCGTGGAACTTAATTGATTAAGGCTTAACATATTGTAGCGGTATTTTAAAGGAGCAACTGTTGAGTTTCTCATCAGTTCGTCTCAACAGAACTGCATTCCGAACCGGTAGTAGCTTCCTCGCGAACAAAATGTAAAAATAACGATTCAAAAGTGCTCATTAAGGCCTATTTGAATAAATATATTTTGATTTTATTTGATTTAAGTTAATAACAGATAAATTAAAAAAATATTTATTTAAATTAAAGTTATATTCTATTTCATATCGCTATAAAATTGAAAAATAAAAACAATCGCTATAAAAATTAAGAAGAATTAAAACAATTTCTTCTAAACAACAAAAAAATTAGAAATATTCTAACGTCAATCGCTAATGTTAATGTAGATATTTATGAATGATTTTTAGGTTGTGATTTATAATATCCTCATGCTGGTTTGCGATGTACTGCTATTCGCATGACCGACAAAAGCGGCGGACGTGAACGATGTATTGTCGATAGTAATAGCGGTGAGCTCGGCTCCGCACGGGCCGGGTAGGAGGCAGTCGCCGGTGATGTAAGAGCGGCTGGCTTCGACGGTGATGTCAGCGCGCCTACACCTCAACCCTCCCCCCTCCCACACGCTCCCCCACCGACCGCGCTGTGAACCTTCCGCAAGTCTGTCTTTGTATATGCGAGTAAAACGATACACTCCTTATATATACGGATTTTTTGCCGAACGGCTATGCTCGTTGTCGATTTGTATTTAAAATAGGAGAGCGTTATCAATACAAGTGCAATACTCAGAAGGCCTATTGAGACAAGTTGCTCGCCCTAGCTCCGTAGGCAGCAATACCCACACGAAACTATTGCCGCAATGCAGTCGAGCGGGCTAGTTTTAGTACACCGCAGCTGAAATTATACAACGGGTTTTGTTTAGTTTTGTTCCAAAGTTACGTGAACAATATCTTATATATTTTTTTTTATAACACATCGTCATTTTAGTTCAAGTTTAAACTGTTACTTAATTCAAATACGAGGATCGTTTTAAATTGATTTTTTTTGGTTCGCACTAGCAATCTGAAGATAATAGTTAATAATTTAGCTTAAAAGGTGTTATTCTTTGCTACGGCAAAAGGAATGAAGTGGATATTTGTAAAACTGTGTACAGTAAACTTTAAAACTGGCAGTGCATGGAAAGCTGATGTTGTCTATGGTGTGAAACATAGTGACCGTAGCTCTCGAGAAATGGACATTGGACGATGGATTGTATCGTGCCCTAAGTAAGGAGTGTGAAGAAATCTGAGGCACAGATTCATGATGGAGGGTGCAGTGTTGAGCGCCCAAAGCAACAGCCGATTCCGCACCCATTTAAAGAACGCAGCGAGTGCTCTATGCGCGAGGACTTTGCCGAAGCAACGATGCAGCGAAGTCTCGGAGTGTTCCTCTCGCCACCACACTTACCCTCGCTCCACCACGCCCAAGAGGGCGTCGATCTCATGCCGCATGGAGCCGCTGCACTGCGACCCACCCTCCGCTACTTACCAGCAGCCTGATGCGGTCCAAACTAAAGTCTCAGACACCTACAAGCCCACTACGCCCAACGGCATGGTGAAATTAAAAGGAGCCTTGGCCAGGTAAGTGAAACAAAAACATTTTTTATAAATTTGATTGCCTCACACGTATTCACAATTGAAATGTTAGACGCTAACTTTTATTCTTTTGTTGTCATCATTTCTGCGTTCAAAGTAATAGTTTCGTCTCATACTATCGGTGATAAAAAAAATCATATGAAGTATCATCATATGAGAGTTATTTTGATTGAATGAATTCAACGGAGTCATTAGTTTGATCGCGTATTCCGACCTAAAATGAGCAGTGGACGCCTATCTCACCCGCGGGTCAACAACATCGTCATGACATCATGGCGACATGTTTACTCGGACCGTGGGGTGGAGGTGATGTCGGTCATAGCGTATATCCGCTTTTATTTTAATTTTATGGGCAATATATCTACGAGTGGATGTACGGACGTAGTGGAAGCTGTCTTTCAATCTTAAAACGTGACTCGTATATATTTATTCTTCTTCGTAAATTTGAATACTATAGTTTTGCACAAACTAGTCTCGTGTTGCTCCGATTGTTTACAATAGCGACAACGTAAACGATAGACGAACGTTAAGTCATTATAGATTTTTCCACTTCCTCTTGACACTATGACGAACGCAATGGTCGACCGGCGGCATCACGCGCACCTGATATGACTTACGGAGGAAATGAGTTGATGAACAATGTCTCTAACTTGGAACGTGTACTTCTTGGGTTAACAACTCGAAATGACGTCAGACTCAAAAGCTCTCAACTTAGTCATGACCCCTTGGCAGCCTTTGATACGAGTTATGTTAATATATTACTCCAATAGGAATATTTAAATATTTATGCTGCCGTCGCTTTTTGGCCCCCCACAACTGCCATTTTCTTATTTAAACTACAAAATGTTCACTCTTCTTAAGTTGAGAGATTTGAATTTACATTATTTAACTTTATAAACAGTTCAATAAACCACCGAAGAATGTTTAAAAACTGGCTGGTACAAGCCAGTTGTTACATTTCATGCAAGAAAAAACTGAGGTGATTAAAAAGCTTCAATTCGGCGTCCTTCGTTGCAACAAAGTTGACTTGAGATTTGAAATTGTCAAAAAAAAAAATATATATATTTCTTGTTTTAACTATCACAAATATTTTGGCTACTTCTAGACTACATACAACATGTATCTGCACTGACAACAGCAACAATTATTTCTATTGTTGTTCTTATTGTTTAAAATCAACTTCATTATATTCTGTTCGTTTGCTAATTGTCTGCACTACGGACTGTTAAGTGACTTAAGCAATAATAATATAATGCTAATGGTTCAATATTTTTCTAAAGAAGCCCTTAAATTCTATCATAGTTCAATAGGACGTTAACTATTTTTTTTTTAAAAGCTTGCCCTGGCCTTCGACGTTCAAGTTTCAACAACAATAAAATGTTTACGGAACCACTAACCTCGGGATAAACCAATAAAATAAAAAAGTCATTGAAATCGAATTAAAACCTTTCTCCCTTTGAAGTCAGTTAAAAATTTTAGTCAATCCTATAATTAACGGTAAGCGATCGCCGGCCATGCCTGTTTGCCTCCTGATCTATATAAAAAATTAACCTTAATAAATCATAATATTACACCAAAGATACTGTTGTTATTACTAAGTTGAATGCGAACACGACACCGTTATCTGTCCGGAAGTGGGGCATTGTCATTATTGATCGGGGCCAGATTTGATTACAGGGTAGGTTATGCGGATAAACCTTTTTTACAAGTTATAAATCACAGTCTAACACAGTTTAACAATTTTTAAAACCAGCGACATAACTAAAATGGTTACGATAAATAATGTCTATTTATGAGAAAAAATTTACGCAGTTAAGTGTAAATATTTGTGATCAGAAAAAAAAGGATTAAACGTAAAATAAAAATATGCTTTTATTTGTATTGTGGAAGAGGAAGAGTTAAAATCCTATAAAAACATCTTGTTTATCAGGTGGTAAGTTCATATGGTTACCTGCAGACTAGTTCATCAAAAGCAGTATGTAACATATTAGTGCATAGTCACGAGGGAATATTAGTATGCTAAATATTAGTTTCATTTGTTTCCTGAAAATACTTAAAATCTGATTGCAAAGTTAGATTATTGACGATTATTCGTTAGACAGTCATACGATAAACCAAGTCAAACAATAGTTTAAAAACTTTTAGCTTTAGCTTGTACTTTTCTTTGCCACTTTGATGAAAAGTGTCAGAGACGTCTGATTCCGTCGATCGAACGTACTTAATTGAACACGAATGAAGCAGTAAATGCACCCGCAAGAGTATTTATAACGAACGAGATGGAAGTACGTCCGTCTCGCTCGCACGCCATGATGTCATGGCATATTTTTGTAAGCGCCCGACGGACCGGCTGGGTCGCACGCGTTCGTAAACTTTACTCTCCTCGTTCGTATCGGTTTTACGATGACACGTAGTCGCTAATACGCCAACGATCATTTTCCGATGTCCTCTATTGATCGGTTTTAGAACGGACGAGCTCCATTAGGTAAATTGTCGATCGCTGTGTAAACAACGAACGATATGGATGAGTAATTTCTGAATTGTGAAATTATTGTTTGGATAAAATAAAACTGTTTTTTCCGCATTTTATATTATTCATTTTTATATTTGTAATGATCGTTTCAACTACTTGAAGCGTCCATGGTCACTGAACAGATAGGAAGTTTTATTTGCCAACGTGTAGTATTCGTGATAATAAAAATAATTAATTATTACTTACTGTATGGTTAATTTAGCGCGTTAAATATCCCTAGTCCAATATATGTTTTGTGTATTCAAGTTGTAAAACTCCTGAACCTTGTTTTTATGTATTTGACCTCGTGATTAATAAAACCCTCGTTATAATATCGATCTGGAGAATTGTGTAAAAACTTACAAGTACAAGTAGCATTAGTATCGTTCGCTACTGGTATATTTTAAATTATCTGCGCGTTAGAAAGTCTTGCAAAAATTAAGTCATTGTAGACTTAATAGTTCAACTGGAAAAGGCACACACATTCATCCGTGTTTGGTTAATCGGTAATAAAAATGATTACTTGTCCAATTGGCGGCGAAAACGTCTCATGTATTAAAAATACTGAATGGCGCAACGATCGAATTACTGCCATAGTGACCTCATCAGTCATTTTTACGTTGTTACAATCATCGAACAATGAGCGGTTTGTTTCTTTGTTCTAAGCCGAAAGCGGATTCATTTTAGCCGTCTTTTCCTAACAGTTTTCGTTTTATATGAAGTAGTGGTAGACGGTCGTGTGATTCATCTGATGTTTAGTGATTACCACCGCTAATCTCTTACACTCGTGCGTTTCTAACGTATAAGAATGAATAAAAAACTGTAGATCGAAATGGTTGAAATGGTGTCTGCTTGACGTTCCTTTTTTAATTGTAGGTAACACAAAACATTCAACACCAAAAAGTTTCAAAACATCACATGAAACACACGAAACATGTCTGAGGAACATATTTGACATAGGTATAATTTGTGCCAATAATCCTGTACACTGCAAACACAAAGCAGAGATTTAAACATGTTTTTTCTTGTGAATGTTTCGTTAGTGCAAACCCGAACAGCTTAAGAATCGTGACGATGCATGACCACATAGGCTAAAAGCATCAACGTCAGTCAAGATAAGACGATGCATGTTTGTCCTTTCAACTTCAAAACTGTATATTTCGTGTGAAACAGTTCAATAGTTGTTAAAAGAGCAGGCTGCTCAGCCAGCTAGTATATGAAGAACACTTGCCCAAACCAGCGCGCTCAATCTTGGGTGAAGTTGTTGTTTAGCTCTTACAAAAACATTCCCAAGTGGTAAATGCGTTGTGCCAAAGTTGCCATTTGTGTCAATCACTATCGTAAATTTTGACCTGCAACTGTGTTGAGTCTAATGGTACGCTGCCGTGATACACGCAGAAGATATATTTTTTTAATTAAAATATTTCAATGGATGGTATTAATAATTGATAAATTAGGAGGCTTAACGTAACAGGTATTGTATAAAGATGTCTGAAAAAAAAAATCGATTTACGATTCATAAGTAATATGTTCATTTAATTGCTAGTTATTCTACTGCAAAGTAATATTGTGCAAAAATTACTGTACTCGGTTTAAAGGGTAATGTTTACAAATTACTGAGAATGAAGACAGTGATACTACCTTATATCTATGGGCGACAAGCACATCGCAGAACCACTCGAAGTTTATAAAATTTTACTTACACTGTTAAATTTTTGTGTAAAATTACCATTTTTTTATTCAACATAAGATGGTTTAATTACTAATCAGTGTGTACAAATTTAAATTATAACACAATTTGGGTAATTTTTAGAAACATATGAGAAAATTTACTAATATGAAGGGTAATTTTACTATCCTTGAGTATAATTCTCACTTGTGTTGTTGAGTAAATTTATTAAATTGTTTTGCGTTAAAACTTCCCACACATTTTTGGTAAAATTACCAAAGAAAATTTTAACAGTGTAGTTAACACTGGGTGGCCCTGTACTGTTAGGGTAAGAATATTACTTGTTCTATCACAGTTACTTACTCGTCTAACTACTCTATCCTATAAAAAAGCTGACGACAATAGACGTGATGTCAGAACATCGGTTGCACGAGTTCTGCTCTCTTTGTTAACCGCTGTGTAAACAATCTTAAACGTAAAAAATATGATTTTTTATTTTCTTCTGCTAGTGTATTTCTATACTGTTGAACATTTTAAATTATTTCCACGCCAAGGACTCAATCATAAGACTATTATGCATACATGGTGTATTTGATGGAGAAGTAGTATTATGGTAGAAAGAGTCGTCCTGTCTATCGGTTCAGCAACTTTAGTGATAAATGGTGTCAATTTGCCGGTTTTATATGTTTACAATCCAAACAAAAAAAAGTATCTCTTACTCAAACAAAATAAATTCCGTGTCGACTAAAAAAAAAGTCAAATGACTTTTAGTCCGCCATTTATAATTCTTATTTTTTTTGTAACTGCAATAAAAGATTAATAAATAAATTATTTTGAGCACACTCAGCAGATTTTTGAAATTGCGTAAAATTTCTTTATTCGTTATTTGTTCACTTGTTTCACTACTCGGCAGTATTATTTATCATGTTTTGTTTGCAATAGTTTTCATATTATTTCTCGTGAAGGAAGCAATAGTGCCAGCCCAGCGGCGCCCCCTAAGGTTATCTATCAGGTCATGAGCGCGATGTGCCCTGTCGCTGCGCCATTCGTCTCATACTAAATCCACTCGCCAAGGGTATAGAATCGCTCGAATCGCTTTTATACCGCTCAACTGATTTTATTATTTCCCACCAACGCTTAATATAGAAGTTATGAATAGATTTTACGAAGTTGTCGTCCTCACGATGAGTTATTTTGTGTTCTTATTGTCCTTCAGTTGCCGCGACGTTGACTCTTCGCATTGTGAATGCGAACTTTTAAGGTATATCATGCGCGACAGGTTTGTGTATTTTACTACTTTGTTGGAAGCATCCGCAACAACATCCTACGTTTCATATATGTATATTCAACTTTTAGTCAAGTTAATGAGATAGGATTTTTGTTTATTTATCCTTTATAATGTTTGTCCTTTGAATTATCTCCGTGGTAAGTTCAAACATAATTGAAAACAACTTTGTCATAATAATAATGATATAACCAAAAATAGAGTAGGTAAAGTAAAAAGTTTTTATAATATTGCGTTCTTTAGAGTATTCGACGACGCCGAGGGTATACTCCCAGTAGGTAGCAGACCATCTATAACATTTATGGTGTTGAGTATATATCAGTGGCGGTCATCGCAATCATGTCATTTTTGCCCTCTTGTCATTTTTATCCTTAAGAAGAACCATTTATTAAACGACAAAATTTTTTTTTTACTAAGCTGTTTCGTTTGCCTCTTAATATTTATATTGTTATAAGATTTTTCATCATATGTTTTTTTAAACTATTCCGCTGTCACGGCGCAATCCCCAATAACAAAGTTGGTTTCGTCCGTTCCGTCCATTACCAATGTCACTTTTTTATTTGGCCGAGATAGAATCAGCCTTGGCTTGATAACGTGATAATTTTGTCTGTTCATTGACAAGCAAACTACGACGGCATCATTAAAACGATTGTAAACTATAAATAGCGACATGTGAAGTTAACATGTAAACACATCGTGAAGTTCAAACCCATAAACTTTAAGTATGTTGAATGTCATAAGTATGATATATTATAAATTGAATTTTAAAGAACCTTTTTATTTAAATGAACTTACGAATTGAAACAGAATCATTCACAATAAGTGTTTAATACAAACACAAAATTTTTATAAACTGATAGTTACGATCAGTAGCCAAGGTCTCTTAAAATAATATGATGATTGATTCTTTCAAAATGTATATTATGTAATATACAGGCATATATAAGGCCATTTTCTAATTAGATGACAACAGATTTTATGATTTGGATATAAAATACATAAATTGAATGCATGATCAATTACTATCGGGTGGCCCGTTTGCCACCGATCCTCACAGAAAATGCTCATAACTAACAACCAATACTAAGTCATGAGTAATAATACATCGGTAATATTATAGGGACTAATACGGTAGATCGAATACTGTACAAAAGCAAGTCCGTTAAAGGAATTAAAACCAATAGCATAACATTTTCTGCCCTCTATTGAATTTAAAGTAGTAAATATCATTTAATTCGAAGTACACATCGTCCCTATAGTCGTCACAGTGCAAAAAGTACCGTCGATAAAGTATTATCTTTGTCCGCCGAGCGATTAAGCCGGTTTCGAGTTACAATCGCCGCCGTGGGCGTTAAGACTTAAGACTGAACGGCGAGTAAGTAACTCTAGACGTGTAGCATTCGTCACGCGAAGCCGCGGGATGCGTTAGTGCACGGGTTCACGTGGGAATGGTCGCCGTCTGAACGGCCGACGGTGCCTTTCTCGGTAACCTGACTCGGGAATGTTTCGTATTGTTTTGTCTACCGCACACCGGAAGCGGAACAAGTGTTTGAAACGTAGCAGCATGGGGCTACGCGTTATTACTAACTGTGATGATGAATTAAATATATGATGAAATTAATTTATAGATTCACGGTACCTTGCCCTTAACGTAGTATGTATCCTCTGTTGGCCTTCAAAAATTGTAAATAATTTCCCCTTCTATAGTATATTTTGATTATGTTTATTTAGTTTAAAAACAAAAACTACTTCCGCACTAGTCATTGCTTTTTTGTTGCCAGAGGTTTTAAACCATATCTGTTTGCGAGCTAATTAAGTAATTATACTGTGTGGACGTCGGAGGCAAAATACATTAAATAGTTAATTATAAAGCTTATTCTTATCTCTAGTGTTCGATAGATATTCATAAGATAGGGTTTAAGTATGCGAAATGAATGTGCACACAATAGCGTAGGCGGAACGTGCAATTATCGTCAACTGCAGCCAGGCTTTGTTGCAGGGAGGTGGCAAATGCCTGGGAATGCCGCGTCGGCCCGCCCGACCAGCCTGCGCCCGCCCACCGAGTGCAGGGCCTCTTCAACGACATCGAGCTCTATCCCACTAAGACGCAGGGTGAGTACGATAACTATATATAAGCGTGACATTTAGAACTTTAGTTAAAAAATATACATAAATACATTTATTGGCAATCCAAACAAAGAAATAACAAATATTAGGTGTAATATTACGAGGGTTGCGTCAGTCAGGTACTGTATTTTTTTTTGGCAAATCGTTTTTGGCAGTATTTGGATGTTCGCTTCAATTTCTATATACTCTAGTAAAACTTTAAAATTCGGTGCCGGAGCCAATAATTTACTACCCTGATTTACCATATATTCAGCGGTAAAGGAAAACCTCACGAAATTTTAGGCATATCTTAGACATGAATGAAAAAATATTTGTGAGATATATGACGTCGTTTGACTTGAAATTCGCACCTTGGAAAAGCCGACTTGCACAGTAGTAGGGCATATATTTATTTTTTATGGAATTAAGTAACGCTATGAGCAAGTCTTGTCTAAAGTAGCCCAAAATTGCCTGGCTTGTCGCTACGCTCGTCGGTTCGTAGAGATATAATATGTACATCTCTATGCCCATTAATTATGTTAAAACATTGCCCTTCTAACTAGAACAAAGT
>DWHQ01001866.1:0-10156 GCA_018247955.1 Eurytides marcellus marcellus | reverse complement strand
AGGATGGAGAGACAAGAAAAGGAAGGGGGAGGCTGGAAACAGAGAAGGGAAGGGGTGGGCCACCGGCCACCTCACTCACTGGACGAAACGCAGAAGCACAGACACTTCCATTTTACGCCGATTTTCTGTGAGGTCGTGGTACTTATGTGGTTCGAGCCGGCCCCTTCAACACCAGCGGAAGCTGCTGCGTGGGTCTACCACCGTGAAAATGCGGCGTGTATCAAGTGTAAATTTTTGAATACACTCATTTGGCTCTAGTGGCATAAGGTTTGCGATTCGAGGTTCAGATAAGTTTTTCGTTAATATTTTTTTAGGGGACATGAACTATCTAAAGTTAAAAACTGATCGGCTGCGCTCGTCACACAAAAATGTGAGGTGATATATATCTATGTCTAGTAATTATCGTTTTACATTGGTGACCGTTGTAGGGCGACAGCTCTGTCAACTATCGCACTATGTTCATCCTATTAAAGTAAAAAAAAAAACGTCAGAACTGGATACGTCACTTTCAATAACATACCACCACCAGATTAGATATTATGGTATAAAAAGTTGTGTATTGATAATTTTACTTATTTTTTTTTTGGACAATTCTTGAATAGAACATATAAGTTATTTAAAATTTAAATCTCGCGCAGTCGCCATGTTAACGTTATTACGTCATGCTATCGTACTTTTAGTTAAACTCAAGAAATCGATTCATTTCCTAAAAGTAAATAATACTTTATTTAAGATCATTATTTCTAGCATGTACAATGGTACCTAAATAAATACTAAAAATAAAATGTGTATATTTGTTGCAATCTTTTAGTGACCTAATTTAGCTAAGGATTTTAAGTAGTCATGGAAAACATAAAAGGAGTTTCTAATATCACCACATTGTCTAAAAGAGTACAAAATGTAAATAGACAATATAATCAAAAGATGAACTACTAATTTTGTCAAGTCCTGATAAACTACAATTTTGCTTCAAAATCCATTAATTTTTAAGAGATTGAGTGAAAATTTACTGATTTTCATAGACTTTCCTAATTTGTTATTATGCATTCATCTTTTTCACACATTAATAGCAATAAAATTTACTAATGCTTTAACTTTAAATTTACTTGGTGTGGGTTTTTTTTTAAATACTTCACTTGTTTTGGGTGTATTTTTTTTTTCTTTAGGTAGAAGGTTATATACATCAGTTTACACATTTAGATTATTTGCTATGTGTATATTATAATTCATATTTTATAAAAAAAAGAAAAATTAAATAGAAAAAGTTTAGAGTAAAAATTTTGAATGATAGGAAAATGGGGTGTATCATTATGGTTGGAAAAGTTCTTTGTTGATAAGTTTTATAATTTACCTGTGTAAATAGAAAATTATAAGGATGCCACAATAAATGTTTCAATTTCAGAATTAATATAATTATAAACATAATAACATGATATTTCATTGAAATTGAAGACAACAAGAATTTCACTACACAATAACAGATTCTACCATTGTTTTCTTTATTAACTCTCCAAAGTTCTCTGTGGTGTCGGTTTGTTCACTCTCTGCTGGTGCTTCTGCTGGGGTTGACTGTACATCCTGACTGTCTTGAGTAGTGTGATCAACACAGTGGTCCAAATTTATTAAAGTATTGTGACTAAACCAATTCTCATCATTTTCTACCGCTTGCAACTTATTACTATTTTGATATGATGTCATTAGGGTTGTGTAATGAGACTCGTTTTTACTATTCATATTTACACATTCAGTATTACTTTTATAAATCTCATAATGATTTTGGGTCATGGCATGGTATGGTATGGAATTGTGCTCAGATATATTCATATTTGATTTATGCATGTATTCTGGTATGTATAGATGACCATAATGGTTGTACATAGACATTTGAGAGCTATGAGCAAATTCCTCAAAACTGGAAGCAGAAAAACTGGGCAGGTTTTTAAAATGATGAGCTTCTGAATGCTGTTCATACACATAGTTGAGATCACATGGAAAAGTTTGGAGGTTGCTGGCTACAGTGTTAAATGCCATTGTTGTGGCTGTGGAGTAAGGTGGGCCCTTCCCTTGCAACATGTTTGTTGTGTAAGCAGTGTGTTGGTGGTTATTTTGATCTTTAAAATGCCCAATGTCATTCTCATTGAGGCACATATGATTTGCAACATTGTTTCTGTAACTGAATGTAGCATCATTTTTCACATTTGTCTTAAGGTCACAGTGTACATTATTAAAACTACCAGAATTGACACAAGATTCTACTTCCACTCTTGGTGTGAGATTAACATCTCGTAATAGTCCATCTTCATGACTGAGACAGCGCTCCCGTTCATAAGAATTATTAAGACAGTTTGAACTACTTGCACCGTGTGCCACTGCCCATTGCCTTTTAGCAGCTTCTTGGTTTTCCTCATTTTTCTTTTCGAGGCCTAATCTCATGAGTGTATTAATAAAATGTGTTCTTACTCTAATGGGGTTAAATTCTATTCTGCCAGTGGGGTTACAGCAGCCATCTCTTGTGCACCCACATGGAAAGTTCAATCTATCCACTTGACATTTTATACCAGCTAAACTGCACGAGCAGGTTTCAGGATTACAAGTACCTTTGCAAGCGCAGCCACAAAATTCTCGAGATGATCTTATGTCTCTACATTCATCCTTTTCATAGGCTTCAATTTTTCTGACTCCAGCTGCCCTTAACAGAGCTCTTCTTTGTCTTGTAGGTACAGGCTGCAAGAAATAGTAACTGTCAAGGTCTAATTCAGATTCTGAAATGTCACTCGTCTCCTCTTCTGTGTCGCTCTCTTCACTTGATGATAAAGCCACTCCTTGCAAATTATGGCGTTCATTTTTTATCTGTTGCAAAATTTGTCTATGCAGCCGTCTTTGTTCCAATGCATGTTCAGCTAAGGTAAATTTCTGTGTGTGTGTATGTTCCCATTCCATGCCTAATGTGGAACCACCCTGTGAGGGTACGCATGTGAAACCTTGCGCTCTAGGAAAATAAAATACTGTTACATTATCAAAATGTATGCTCGGTTTTGTTCTCTTAACTGGGAAAACCACTTCTTCATTTTCTTCAAATTTTCTCTTTAGATTACTTCTGTGGGGTTTTTCTTCGGGGGTACTTTCATTATTGCAATTGTAACCATTTGGATCTTTATTTATCTGAGACCCTTCAATCTCAGAATTGAAAGTTTTTGAGTTATTGATTCCACTGGTACAAGGCAGTGCTAAGTTAAAATTAGGTAACTCTGCATGGTCATTACTTTCTGGCCCAAGCCCCAAATCACTACCATCACCTCTATCCTGTACTTCTTCTTCACCATCATTTGTTCCACTGTCTGGGGGCAGGCTACCAAGGGCAGAATCCTCACTGTCAGCTGAGGCAGTATCTGTTTTAATATCATCTATATCACTTAATGTATCATTGTCATCTATTTTTACAGCATAATCTATTTTGCTATCACTACTCTCATAAAACTGAGAGTTATTGCTATTGATGTTGATTTGTTCATCATTTGAATTAAGGTCCTCACTGTTTGCATCACTATCATTGCTCTTTTCATCCTTGGCCACAGGAAAGTTCTCTTCTTGTCTGTTTTTATCCATGGTTTCTAGGTGGAGTTTTATACTGATGAGAAGCTGACACTGATGAAGAATGTTGTTTATTTACCTGAAATTAAACTTCACTTGAGTGATATGAAGGGTATAATAATAACAACTTGAATCCATGAATTTATTACAAAATGTTTAAGTATTATAATTTAAATTTAATAAAATAGAAGATGTTTCAACAACGGAGTGCAACACACCTGCACGCGCTGACCTGAACAGAGCAACATTATAAATCAAACAAAATGATAATTCAAAACCGGTACCTGTTTCAAAAGTGTGTGGCCTCGACGAACTTCACCGGCGCATATGTGCGCGCCATCGAATTCTCCAATCCATGATGATTATTTCACAACTGCTGCGCTAGCTTATGATCACAATATTCGATGCATTGGACGTATCAGCACCAAACATTGAAACAATGATCCATATTTTTCCAGTTCGCGAACACACACATTAAGACAACATCACTTAATACGATAGCGATAAGGTCTTTTTTATCACACCACGATGAAATGTTGTATACTGCTGCTTATTTATTTATTTTCTATCTTATTTTGATATCCAGTGTGACTCCTATGTTCCGATGTGTCATGAACGTTTTGCGACCTACACTTCTTCAATACGTATCTTGCAACGTTCCGTTGAAATTATTATTAGACATAGAAATAAGCGTATTACTTGCACAGAAAGAACCCAACAACAGCGAACTGTTCTCACTGTTCCCACCTCGCGTAATCGCGTTGGACGACTCTCGGACGACGCAAGCAAAATTTAAGCGATCTTGTACGATAGTCGTTATAACACGTAACAAAAGGTGGAACGACGCTACTACCGAATTTAGTAGGATAAAGCCTGCGTTGTTCGACGTGACGTTACCTCGCTCTGCGCGCCTCACCCCGGCCTTGCGACCCTCCGCGCCCGCCGCGTTCACCCGTTAGACTCGCGCAAGCGCGTTCCGTTTTTAACGATAGCAGTTTTACCACGTTTTATTGAAAAATTCCCTAAAACAATGTTATGATAAAACTATTGTTTAAAAATTGAAACGCAATATCCTTCACACCTTCGAGCTATTTCTATTAACATATTAAAAGATACAGTTAACCAATGATAGATTATAAATAAAAGATTCTTTCTAAATAATACATGAAAGTTTTGTTTTAATTGCCCTATACAGCTTTTAATTGTTTAAATTGCTGTCAAAATCTTTAAGATTATTGCGAAACACAGATATTTTGGGTAGTTACATCTTTACAATCGTTTTAGGTTTGGAAATGTATTTTATATTCATATTTTTTGGTTTCATTCAAACTTTTCACTCATTTACAATTATTTAGGTAAACGTAAGTTACTTTTTTTTAATCTATTAAATAACTATGCGTCAATTGTAAGAATGTAACTGTAAGGTAATGTAAATGAATACCCAAATTTTTGGGAAAAATTACAATGGCAATGTTTCTCAACATTTTACTCGCAGTGTCGCAGGTCTTACTCGATGTAAAATTATAAAACTGCTCCATGTGTAAACAAGCAAAATGAGGATGACCACATAACTCATTGATGAAAATAACTAATGAAAGACTACAACAGTCTGATGATCTATCTTAAATTAAAAATTTTAAGATATGTAATTATATTACAAAAAACATAAAATTTTATTTCATATATTATGACAGAAAACTTTAATTTCTTTTTATATTTGTAACTGAGAGATAGGATCAAACGTTTATTAATGGACCTCCTTGGGTTTTCTTCCCCAAGACTCGAACCAGCCGGTCGAGAGGTGGCTGCAGATGCATCGGGCTTTCTTCAAATATTTTTTTTTGAGAATAATCAGATAGAACATTCAGGTAATTTATGGTTTACTTCATGTGCATAAGAGCTTGCATTTTTACTAACGACACTACACCCATGAGCAAACGAATGGGGTAGTCATTCACTTCACAATATAGGAACGTTCTTCAAATAAATTGGCGCTCAAGAGAGAAGCAGTCGACATAATATAGGGTGTGTTGGTGAGCTATACGTACTAACCGGCATATATACAATAATCAATAGATATTTTCAGGAGGCTTTCACGGAGGGCGAAAGCGACACTAGGATAAAGCTTTCTCGCTCTAGTATTTACTCATATAGAGCACGCTGATAAACGAGAAACGATTTAATGTTTTTGGTCATTTTAACTGTGGCTTAAATTAAAAATAAAAATACATATACATGTATGTACCATTCAGTGGTCAAATGAAATTGAGCTATCATAAGTATCACCAATAAAGTGACAGTTTCTTAGAACCTATATAGATTTTTAAGTAGTTAATCTGGGAGATTAAGTTTAGAGATTTGTAGCAAAACAATTATATTTTATTTCATTATCTTAATAATTAATGTTTAATCTTTTGTAAGCAGATGTACTATGCTGAATGTTCTATAAGTGTGAACCTGTATATTGTACGCTACTGAGGTATTGTAGATATGTGTGGGTCGTCCTAGCGTCGGTCGTATCGTTCCGTGCCTAGGTACAAGGTATTTGCCCATTATGTATAGTTACAGGTACCACGTTGTGGCTACATAACGTTCGTTTTCATGGCAACATCGTTGAAAAACAAAGACGCAAATTGCTGTTGCCAACGCTGAAGACGAGAATTAGTATGAATAAAATATTTTGTAGGTATGTCAAGTCGGTCGCTACGTAGCTACGTATATGTAGCTCGTGGGGAGAGGTCGTAGGGGGCCGTGGGAGGCAGACGGGGGGAAGATTAAATTTCGTGCTACACCGCTACGCTGCCTCAAGCTCGCCTATATTCATCACCGTTAGGGCTCCAATTGCCTCCCGGTGAATTTCATTTAAAAATATGAGGACACTTCTACTTTTAAGTCTTGAAGTAACATAACGCCACAGAATTGGACTTTTTAGTTTAATATATTTTGATAAGCAATAACTCTAGTAGATAAAGCCGTCACATTATTAATGGCTTCAAAATACAACCGATGAAACATTTATTGCGGTATTCCAAGCACTACCCGGGCATGATTAACTGATCTTTGATCAGTTAATGATGGCCTGTGCTATGTTGTCAGGTCAAAATTCTAGCGGCATGCGCTAATAAAATATTTTAGAAAGATTGTTTGCGTGATTGATGTCATCGCATTATAGGTAAATAAATTTAAATATTTTAGTTCTTTTGCACCGTTTTAATATATCTCTCTAATAAATTGTGATTTATGTTTGTCTCTATTATAAATAATTCTGATGTTATATTTGTTTGATATAGTTGAATATGAACAAAAATATTCAGTATTTAGTAAGAAAATTGATATATACTAACAGTCCAGAATTCGACACCATACCCTAATTGTGCTGTATTATAAACCAACGTACATGTACAAGAACGTGTATGTATGTACTAACAAGTATTGCGTTATATTTGAAAACATCCAAATGATTTGTACGATATTTGTCTCCTTTTTATTTGAGCAATTTTGCAAAGTACTACGAGTGATACGTCTATTCAAATAGTAAAAATATATATAAAAATGTACATTATTGATATGGATAAATTGAAAGAATACTTTTTAAGTGATTACTTGTGCGAGTTAAGTAAAAAGATTTGAGTTTTCTCAATAAATAAACATGAGTTTTCACAAGAAAAAATTAAATGCTTGGTCACGTTAGGTATGTTTTTTGTGTATGCATACGCATCTTATCGTTCTTTTATCTAATTTAGAGCAGGAAATGACAGTTTGCAGTTATTATCCTTAAACAAGGTTATCAATAAAGGAAATTTTTAATTTTCTCTAAAATAGAACAAAAAAATTGTGTTTAATTGTCGGTGAAAAAGTGTAATGCCATTGAGAAATACATTCCAAATTTTTTATTGTATTAAAAATTTTAATTTTATTCGACATTTAATTTCCTAGCAACGTTTTTTAATTTTTGTCTAGCAAAGTTTTATGTCATTGTCAAGAAGGACGTCATATCAACAGCCTTTGACTTTTTTAATGGTAGCATTTTTTTTGTTATGAGGGGTGTTCAATAAGTAATGCGTAAAATAATAAAATATACACATAGACCATTTAATTATGATGAAAAAAAATAGTTTGAAGTCGTTTGTTTTCTTATAAAATCGAACACATTTATTTAGTTCAAGTAGTCGTAGAACAAATTGGCAAAAATGGAGACAATTGAAATTCGTGCGGTAATTAAATACGTGTCCTTGAAGGATTTTGCTACAGAGCAGGTAAATTTATAGAAACATGAGGGGTTCATGCTCCTGCTTATCTTATGATTGTGCACAGTGATGTGCTGAGTTTAAAAGAGGGAGAACGTGCACCAATGACACGCTCAAGGTGGCCGAACACAGCAGTAGCCGAACAAGTGATTAAAAAAATCAAAGAAATAATTATGACGGACCGTCGGGTTACTGTTCGTTTTATAGCAGAGGAAGTTAAGATGGATAGGACATGTCCATAAAATTATACAGGACAATTAGGGCATAAAAAAGGTGAATGCTGTGAATGCTTACAGACGCTCATAAACAAACCAGACTGCGGATTACAAAAAGCTGTTTGGATTTATTACAAAAGATTCTGACCGATTTTTGGTTCGTTTTATAACAATGAATGAAACGTGAATTCACTATTACGACCCAGAAACTAAAATCTTCCATGACTTGGAAGATGCTATCATCTCCGACTCAGAAAAAATTTAAGGCAATCCCATCCCCCAGTAAGGTCATGGGCTTTCTTTTCTGGGTTAGCCAAGGGGTAGTTATGACCGAATACCTCGATCATGGAGCCACTATTACAGGGAATTTATATGCAGAATAAATGAAAAAAAAAATGCATGATGTTATACGCGAGGAAGGTCAACGCAAACTTTCCAAAGCTGTTTTGTTTTACCAAGACAACGCCCCCGCGCATAAGTCAATAGTTGCGATTGTTGCCATCAAAGCTGCTGGCTTTGATTTGATGGGGCATCCACCATACTCACCAGATCTCGCTCCTAGCGACTTTTATCTATTTCCGCGGTTAAAAGACCACCTCAGAGACCAGAAATTTTAAGTTCATGACGCCGTGATCGCCGCAGTACAGGTTTTTTAAGCGGTCAAGGTGAAGAATTTTTTAAAAAGGGAATTTTACTTGTAGAGGAACGATATAATAAATGTATTCTCTTAAAAAGTGACTATGTTGAAAAATTAAGTAAAATAAGTTAAAAGATTTTTGCATCCGTATAATTCTCATTACATATTGAACACCCCTAGTAACAACGTTACATATTAGAATATTTAAATGTGGAAAAAGTAACATGTTAAGTGCTAAATTACTCCGTGAAATAATTTAGAATTCTATTTTATTAATGTACCATACATTATAATTATCTAACTACTCTATAAAGGAACTACCCTAATTTATAATAGGTGCTGCATGTCCAAAATATTATCCATAATAAACAAAATTCATGCACACGAACACTGATAGATCTCTGTTATTTCATCCTGTATAGATTGAACCAAACATAAATAATTACAAAATCGGCTGTAGCCTGGTTTAACGTATCAATCTGTTCCGTAACCATGAACGCTGTATAGTATTCGAAACGTCAAAAAAAGTAATCTAACTCGAATTTAAAATGTATATATATTATTTGCATAAAGGCAAGAAATGTGTAACTCCAAATATCACAAGAGCTACACTTGCTAAATCGATGAGATCATTAAAATTATATTTTTCGTTTTTGTACTCAAAGTAGTATTATCTATCCGTGATGGAGATATTTTTAGTGTTTCAAATATTTTTTTAGTACTTTAAGTCTACGATTTAATAATAAATGAAACAAATATGATAAAACGCATATTTTTTTAAATCTTTTATTAGTTAGCTGTTGCAGTACGGCAACATATTTTTGCATATTTTAAATTAAAATGTGTTAATTTAAGTATTACTTATTATTATTATGCATTATGAATGTGTATTACTTTATCTAAAGCTTTCTATAAGATAGCTAGATAGAAAATGGTTTCTGAAATATACACCATTTTTTTATTATTCAGGTGTTCTCAA
The DNA here is from genome assembly GCA_018247955.1 of Eurytides marcellus marcellus. Taxonomy (NCBI): domain Eukaryota; kingdom Metazoa; phylum Arthropoda; class Insecta; order Lepidoptera; family Papilionidae; genus Eurytides; species Eurytides marcellus. Next base: position 487 of record DWHQ01001866.1, on the reverse strand, counting down.
TTAATATTCAATATTGGAATCTTTACAAAACTAGAAATGTCTATTTCCCTTTAACATTTAATTATAACACTGTATTGTCAAATAGGTCATAAATTGATATATTTTGTACTATTGTGGGGCTTAGAACATAATTATATGCAATTATTTTTCGTACATAATCATTTCTGTTTTAAATTAATATAGTCACGAAGCAGCTCCCGCTGCGGCTAAATGGGACGGATAAGTATCACTGCCTCACAGAAAATCGGTGTGAAGTGGAAGTGTTTGTGCTTCAGCATTTCGTCCGGTGAGTGAAGTGGCCGGTGGTTTATCCCCCCTCTTCCTCCCCCCTCTTCCTCCCCCTACTTCCTTCCCACTACAAAATTCCCACTTTGAAGGTTGGCAACGCATTTGCGAGTCCTTTGACGTTGCGAATGTCCATGGGAAGCGATAATTGCTTTCTATCAGGTGAGCCGCTTGCTCGTTTGCCCCTACTCCATAATAAAAT
>DWHQ01001865.1:0-10162 GCA_018247955.1 Eurytides marcellus marcellus | reverse complement strand
GCGTTATTGAGTTTACAACCAATTCCATTAAGATTCAAAAGTCGCAAGGTCGTTGGAATATTGCTCCGGACAAGTCTAAGATATAAGAAAGGAAAGAAATATAAAAGATAAATAAGATACCTACATTAATAAGGCAAAACACAGATACCCTTTGATAAATTTTATCTATTTTCGCTTATTTCGTCCACAAACCTTCGTTTGCATAAAAATCTTTTAATTGTAATGACATGCTTAAATGTTTAAAAAAGTCTGAGAGAAATTTAGATGCGAAGACAATTGTCAATTGCTAATAATTTCGCGATCTCAAAACCCAAACATCGACTGGCAGAACTGCCAAATGCCATCGAACTTTATAAGTTGATTAAACTCTAACGACGACATCCGATATGTAAATAGTGTTCGTAAACACATAATGGCTCTAATATGTTAATGCGTTTGATCAATTTAGATATTGTTCGGTGAACATTTGTAAGGTGTAGTAAACAAGACCGGCGAATGTGCTCAGTGTTATATTCACTTCTATTTATAAAGCTAATGAATATAATTTTTTTTCCAAAAAAACTTTTTCATACCATTTTATTAATGATTATTTTCCAGATGTTAATATGTATTTGATATATTAAATAATATAGTAGATAGTAGATAATAATAGATAATTTACATATTAGATTCTGAAATATTAGACCAGATTAAGATATATAATTTTTTACGTTACGTTACGTTGCGTATGTTTACGTTTTTCACGTTTAACCCTTTTCTTGATAATATATCTGTAGAGATACATTGCTAGCGTAATGTATTGCTCTTGCAAGCTCTTGACAATGTATCCCACAAGATACATGTAATTTTTTAACTACCCTCTATGAGTTTTTTTTTTATTTCATTTTTGTAGATATCCTTGGGTCATAAAGGTTAAGTGGTATGAATATTATTTTGATATTAAAGAAATTTAAATTCTGCCAAGTTAAGGGTTAAAGAAATATCAATCTTGGATTTTTTTTTACTGAAGTCGTGACGTTTGACTTTGTAGCTTCGATAATATCACCGATTTGTATCATCGATTTTGCGAACGCGCACTTCTGACAATTTGTCGATGGCTATCGCGAGGTGAACAGGCCATAAATTTATAGAAAAAGGTGGATTACGGAAAGTATTATCAGTGTAATTTGTGTTTGGCTATATTTAGGAACAGAAAAAAAGAAAACCCTAGGTTAATTCAATAATTTCTCAGCGATTATAAAAGGATGTATGTTATCTTCATCAAGCTGAGTTGAGAATTCCAACGGAAAGAAAATAACATCAGAATTAGAACGCGATAATTTTCACAAAATTAGTTTGATTTAATAATGCATTTTACTGCACAAGACATTATAATATTAATCTATTCTCATTCTTTGGTAAATTTAATTTGTAAAGATAAAAATGTTATCTGTGTTAAACTTACAGCATGCATGGCTTCGTTTTCAAACGCAAATACCGAACTATAATTTATGTCAATCGATCCAAGAGTTCCTAGTACATTGATCGGAAACTCCATAGCAACGTCTGCTGTACACAGATTTGGGATTCTAATCTAGAAGTCTAGTAGTTAATGACAGATAAGTCTCACCCGTCCGCTTTACGATGTCGACGATACGCTGCAGTGCGTCCATTCGCCGCGGGGCCCTCCGAGTGGGTGACCCTGGAGCCCCAGGGGAGCCCGGTGGTGACGCGTTCAGGGGCCGACTCTCGTCCCAATCCAGGACATCGTGGAAGGAGTGCTTCCTACGCAGTCCACCTGAGACCGAGGGCGAGCTTACATTTACGAAACTAAGCGATGAAGCCTCATGGTATGAGACACGCTTGCTCATAGTTGTGAGCTGTTTTCGCTGTTACCCAGATATCCCAGTATATCTCTGTTCTTAGCAATGATATTGGAATCGTTACACATCAAGGCCGAATAAAGTAATAACTTACATCACTGCGCGACGGTAAAACTACCAGCAATGTTGTGGTCCTCCCCATAAGTAAAAAGTAACAGCCTGTATATGTCCCAGTGCTGGTCACAGGCCTCCTCAGCAGAGGGTATAAGGACACAAACCGCCACGCGACCCCACTGCGGATTGGCGGACTTGACATATTTAAGAATTCTTTTATTGTTTCTTAAATATGCTAGGTTTTCTCACGATGTCACCTTCACATTTCCTCCCGATGCGGATTTATCTAGTACCTCGCAATTAGTCCTACATTTTACTAGGACACATGCGTTGAAAAGTCGATTTTTTTATGCTAATGGGAAACAAGCAAGTGGTTGAACTGAAAACAAGTCATCGCCCAAGGACAGTCGCAATATCAAAGGACTTATTTATTAATAAGACTCGCCACCTTTTTTTTAAATTAACTTTTGCATAACTTTTTTTTTAATATCAATTAGAAACAATGCACACTGATATGAATGCCAATTAACATTTACAAGATTCTCATACAAGATGCGCTATGACTAAAAGTAACAGATTGAAGTTATAATTTATAATAATTATGTTTACTATAATGATTTTGAGGACAGCTACACTAATGTATAAATTAGTATATAGTTTCTTTACAAGTCGACTTGTTGACAAATGCATTGCTTATATGAGATTGGAATAATGTTTCTATTGTAAATGTAAAAAAAAAAGTTATAACTTGTAGTATAAAATATAATAAAGGAAATATCATATTAATAAAGTAAATATAATAATCTCACCTGATGGTAGTGTGCAACTACTGCTCATACCATCGCCCATATGCTTATAAGTAGTACCATTCAGTGGCACCCCTAGTTTAGTGGGTTCAGTTTCGGGTCTTTGGATCTATTAGGAAGAATAGAAAAGTATATAATATATCATGGTACATCTCACACATTGCCATCTGGTCCCAAACTGTAGTATGGTAGCCAGACAACTGATATAAATACTTAAATACTTTTAAATATGTATTTAAAAGTATTTAAGTATGTGTCTGGGTATTAATCATCTATATAAGTATGTACTTATATAGATGACAAATACCCAGACACAAAACAAATAGACCTCTACTCATCGCACAAATATTTTTGCTGGGTGGGAATCGAACCCGATCTTCGGTTTTGCAGTCAGGAGCACTAACCACTGCACCAACGGGCCAGTCAAGTTGAAGTTAAGTTTTATTAAAATATAAAAAGTTTTATTCACTTTTTACATATACAATGATTTGGGCCATTTAAGGTTAGCTTTTTACCTGATGTTTATCCAAGACGTGATTCAGTTCCTCTATAAAAGGCGTCCTATGGGGGAATATGGGCAGTTCTTCCGGCAGTTGTATGTCAGGTTTGTCGATGTCCACCAAGCAGAGAGCTGCCTCCGAGCCAAGGGCGAAGTTCCTCGGCCCGTTGGGACCGATGCTTATGGCAAGGCTGTCCGCGTGAAGACCTGAGGTAAACACGTATTGTAAGTAGTGAACAGATAACATTTTCCGAAATGATAACTATTTATAAGACGGTAAAACGTTTCGTAACGTAACGCGTAACGGCACCAGTCTGTCTGGCTTCAGTTGACAGTTTGACATCCCGAGCAACTTAAACAAATATTGTAAGTAGTGAACAGATAATATTCTCGGAAGTGATAACTTTTTATGGGAGGCTAAAGCGTTTCGTAACATAACGCGTAACGGCGTCAGTCTGTCTGGCTTCAGCTGACAGTTTGACAGATTCACAGTAAGCATATAACCTAAAACTATCGCCGCTTTTGAAAGTTATTGTAGAAAATAAAATTATTAAACAATTTCGTTAGCAAACAGTTCAACTTAGATTAGTTTAAGTTATCACTTCTGTCGGGCGCACAGGTTTTTTTTTTTTTGTTTGAATAATGTTATAAGTAATGTCTGTGTTAGCTAACAAAAAGTTATGTAAAGGATAGTCGTGTTGGCGGTAAGCTTAGCTAAGTTTCTGTTTCGAAAACAATGCCTGGCCTCGCAGAAAATCGTGAGGACTTGAAACAGATGTCTGGAATAATCTGAAAACTTTCGTGTTCTAAGTTTTGCAATTGTCTCACAGTAAACATACATTCGAAACATGTATATCATTGTTTATTTCAACAATGACTATTGTATAGATAAACACAAAGTGGTTATGTATACAACCGTCTAACTCCAGGCCTGTCATCTAAATATATATATAGTATTCGTAATTCCAATAAACAATATTTAAAAACAAAAATTTCGACATGGCCCTTATTATTGGACTAAAGCATTGAGGTCTTCAGACATTGTACAGAAACTCTCATTAAATAAGAATATAATAACAATTCTAAGTAATTTAGATAGAGGCAACTTTTCAAATCATAGTTTTGCCATACATAATGTACTCATTTCTTTCAATAAAAAAAAAATTGCATAAAAATTATTCAATTCAGTTACCATGTTTAATTTATAAGTTTTATTTGGTTGGATAATAATAAGAATAAATGAAAAACATATTACCCATCACAAATGGAACTGGTGCATCAAGAAAGTGGTACAGGGGTGCTGGTAAAATTGGAACATATACATGGGCCCAAGAGAATGGAAGCAAAAGTGATACTATACACTCAGATACTAGCATCAACTTGTTATAATCTGTAAAAAACAAAAGCAATTATTACAAATACCTTGGCAGATTACCAAACCGAGTTTAAACATATTTTAATTGGAGTTAAATTAATACTCTTTAACAATACATAAATTACAAACATGTTGCAATAGTGACTACTGCAAAATTTGGAACTATTACATATTAAAGTATTATTTTAAAAGAAAATTGACCACAGATTTTCTCACTGGTTCCTTTTTGGACAGATTTTATTTGTGAACTTAGCAGTTCAAGCTTTGAACAAGCATACATATGGAACAGAAATATTTGAATGGTCACTGAATTATTATTTATTAAAGTAAAAGTTAAAAACATACTTTTGGACATAGAAATACGTAAATAATAATTACTGTAATAAAATAAACATTTACAGTTAGAGATAGAAGTTATCCATTTAATATTTCTCTTTTGATTGAAGCAGTTTAAATGTTAAAATTTTTATATAAGCTCATGAAATAAAATAAAAGTTCATTTGATTTTATCACATAAAGTAATTCTTACCGCTGGATCGTAGTAATACTTGATGCTCTAAAAGGACACAGGTGAATAACTGCACTACACACTCAACACCTAAAGTTGAGAACATTACACGCAAAGGATAATCAAGAAGTGGTAACTCATCTGGGGGATTTGGCATTCTTATCACCTGAAACAAATTATTAACTTTTTTTTTAATTTGACTTAAATAAAACTTATTATTACTATACCACAACTAGTTTAGTTGGAAATGATTACATAGCACATACTGAATACATGCTAATTACCCTGGGAACAATATCAGTGTGGCGCAGATGCTAAGCTATTGGTTTCGGCGTCGCAGGTTGTGGGTTCGATTCCCACCCAGGGCAAAAATATTTGTATGAACTATAGATAATTGTTTGCAGATCTTGGCGTTTGTCGGCGTAAAAATTTATGTATGTTAAATGCCACAAAAGATATTTCTATCTTACAACAGGGGCAGCATTTTTTTAACAAAAGAAAATAAAAGAATAATACCGTCATTATTACAAAATATACATAAGCACTTTCTTAAAAACTTGCTTGAGTGTGTATGAAAGTTGAACACAATAATTAATTCATAAAAAGATGAAGAATTGTGTAAGAATGTGCTGTGTTAAGAATTTAGAAAAGCGAGGTTAGTTGATTTTGTACTTACAACTGGGATTGGATCTAGATGCGGTTCTGATGGCGGAACATAGAGGCGTAGGGCCTGACCAGGTAAAGGGACAGGCACTTCATACAGCAAATTGTATACATAGGACTCTGGGCTAAGTCCAGGGCCCGGTTGTCTTGGCAGTGATCTAAATTGAAAAGTAAATAATGTTAATAATACAAAAGCTTTAATAAAAAAGCAAATTGCAAATCATCTTTTTGTTATAATTTAAGGAGTAAGTATGAAAAACATTCATAATATGTCCCTAATAAAAAAAAAGTGGAAGGGAATGACGGAATGGTGTGCTTACCTAAATAAATTTTCTAAAAATAATTGTGCTACCCTAACATAGGGATACTGACATATAAGAGCTATGCTTTTAGCAACATATAATTTATCTTTGGTTATGTCATAGTATGTGAGTGCAGCACCAGTGTGTGGGGCAAGTTTAAATGATCTGGGTAAAGACCTAGAACTTTCTTTGCCAGAACTCTTTCTGTGACCTGGTGGTGTTTGTCCACTTGACAATTCTGTGATGTACATTGCCTGAAAATAACAATAGACATGTTATAAAATTATTTTTTTGAATCCCGATAGCAAAGTGCGTTTGAATAGCATCTCAAATTAAAGGAATCTTATCCAAAATTCTAATCAAGCTATAATAATACTATGTTCAATAAAGGATTATAAAACAATTTGAAACATTATGTTTAATGGCACTTGATTGCAAGTGGTAAGCAATTGCAGTCCTTTTTAAAGTTTAAATTAAAGTTGTATGTGTTATTTTAAATATCAGTAAATAATGTTGAAGATGAAAGCAACAAGTTACACAATAAAAATGAATAAAAATCCTGAGATTTAAGAAAACAATAAAACAAGAGATTAAAATAGATTGTTATATTTATCTTGTTTATCCTTCTGTAAGAGCTGTGTGTACCTGCAATGTGTGCATTGCACTACAGATGTTCCTGTTTCTGACTTCTTCATAAAATATGAGACTGAATCCATAATATCGAGATGCATTTTCTTTTGTAACAACAAAGCTGTGGAACTTTGGTTCTAAGGAATGTTTCTGAGTTCTAAACTGCAAGCCAGCTGGCAAACAAAGCTGTAACAGTAGTATTATAATACATTTTTATATTATTATGAACTTCAAAAAAATATATGCAATAAAAATATTTGGCTTGTAATGTTTACTATCTGAAATTATGAAACTTACCATACACACTGCATGTTCATGAAAAGGATTGCTATGAATATTATCTGGATAGTGAGCTAAAATTTTTCCTTTGTAGGAACGATCTAACGGAGATATATGTAGATTGTCACCTAAAAATAATAATTAAATTACACTTTTGTTTTAAACAAAAGAATCAATGAAAATATATGTTTAAATATTCACCACAAAGTCTATCAGGTTCCAATCCAGAATCAAAGTCTAGTCCACATATCGCGAAATAATCAGCAAAACGACATCCCACAGATAAATCCGAGACAGACATATTCATATCGACCCGTTATTTATTTGAGACACTTTCTCTTCCAGCTACAGTTTTGTAGATTTTGACTAAGCATTGTTTAAAAGGCAATGCTCTTAATTAAATCACAATGTCCAATTTGAGATCACATATTTCTAGCTAAATAATTTGTGCAATTGTAACTTAATATTTATGAAAGAAACAAGTAAACAAGAATATTTAGCGAATAAAAATCCATTCATAGTCCATTCCACCATTCCTTTTTACACTGACAAAACAGTGACAGCTTGTGACACTGCTGACATTTCGGCATTATTATTTGAAATCGATTTTAAGCTCTTGATACGTAAACAAAACAGAATATTATACTTATTAACATTATTTTATGCTTTGTTGCATCTACAAAACAAATTACTTTATGTGTGCACAATCAAACTAATCTCACCAGAGAAGGGTCTTGGTTGTCGCAGCAATTAAATCGCATGGTAATATAATATTGGCCATTCGCATTCGAAATTAAAATTGTAATACTAACAATCTAGCGGATCCTAGGTATTAAAAATAAATAAATAACAACACGACAAGTGATTCAAAAACGGCCAGGTACACGATGATATCATGTCGACATCCCCGGTTCGGAAATAGGTACCAAACCGGGATTTCGCGTTCACCGGTAGGTTTAATCACGTAATCACATACCATGTGATTACGTGATTAAACCTACTAAGAGACTACCTACGAAGAGGAAGCGTGCTTTGAAGAGGCGCAGCATTGCGATTTTCATTAGATGAAGAGGGCGCGTGTGGTATTGTAAACAATTTATTGGACGTGGTATTCGGGATTGTTTAAAAGATTTATTTGGCTTCGAACTCTCGGATGCTCATTTTTAGGAATTGCGAGGTAAATTCTTAATGCTCTTGATAACTTACTCTTGTTCTTTTAATTAATTCTAAGACAGTGTGGGGACTTTTAGGTATGACGCAAATTAGCATTATATAACGTCGAGTATCGGCTGCAAGGTAGAGGAATGAGTAGAATGAAATAAAATGGATTTTTTGTTATTGTATACAATTTTTACACGGTTACACTACCCATTTTAAATGTAAGAGGGTTATCTGAGATAGATATTTGATCTTACATTTCAATGGAACGGGATGTGCATCCTGCATGGAAGTGAGAATTTCTTTAATATTTTTTGGTAGCAATAGTAAATATGAGAGTTGACGTTAAAAAAGACGGCGGACAGTGTGGACGGGGGACGGTGGGGTGTTATTCTAGTGAAGTCGCAATTGTATTAAAATAATTAAGGGCTAATGATAGGAGGTTCTCATATAGGAAAGTTTTACAGTCTAAAAGTTTCAAATCGATCGATCAGTCTGAAGTAATTAATCGTAGCCTGCAAATATTTTTAGGAGGGCTTAGCTCATTCGTTGACAACAAGTTTTTCAATTCTTTCAAGAAAAGATAATCATTTTCTTTTTAGAGAGACTTTTCTGCATTTATTTAGCATTGGTTTCTTGCTAAGCGGGGCTTTAGGGCATCTTTGATAGTTTGCAAGTGGTTCCATAGCTCAGTAGTGCGAAGTGGCAAAGGACCATATTATACGGTTCTTTGGTCTGCATGTTATAAATGTTGTTATAATTTGTACGGGGAGGCCACGAGAGACTACGTCCTCTCAAATAAATTCTGAGTCGAGTTTCTTGGGAATGCTCCATGATGCGTGGGACGATACGCAGCAAGGAATACGACGCCTAGAACAAGACACAAAGGCCACTGTGGTTGCCGCTTTCGGCACGATTTGCCTTTGTCTGTTTAGGTGATCTTAAACCTTATGGTTACATCGAAGTCAAAGCGGTAGTGGTTTGGGGCTAATTGATGATTAAAATTTAAGCAGGGATTTGGCGTCGCTCTTAAGGTGTTCGCCAAACTTTATCTAGAGTTTATTTCTGACTCACTCTGGTAGAGTTGTTAAACAGCTAATAGAACAGAGTTCATGTTTAACTTAAGAGATTTACGCGTAGGCAAAAAGGTAACACTCACCGACAAAATTTGAACTTGTAGCAGGATCTACTACTAAGACCTACTTACACTACGTAAAACCGTTTCAAAGAACAATCTTCAAGGACATAACGGATACAAAACCGTTTCAATCAAAAATTATACAATCATATCCAACCACACTTGAAAACTAAGTTTACAAGAACAAGATTTGGTTGGTTTTGGGTGGTATGCGGCTAATAATATTTGATAAAATACTTTACGCCCACTTTAATGATAAATATGGTATGAAATTTTAGAAAACCTTTAAGGTAGTGTAAATGGATTCTCATTCAAATTGTTCGGTTTTTGTGAAAACCTTTGGTAATTTTGCATGAAATTCTCATAAATAATATATCTTTTAATACAAATAAAGCTTATACAAATTATAAAACTAATTTTTAAAACATTATTGTTATTATGCAAATCCTGGCTTAGAAGCATGAGGGGTCAGTACGTATCGTTTGTATCAGCAGCTACTTGCCCTGTTGGCGAGCAGTGTTAGACTAGATAAGTCGGTAATAATTGCTGTGTCCGCCTGGGGAAAAATTGGATGATAGTAGTTATTCGTGCATTGCATGCATTGTCCATTAGTAAATTTTTACAAAAACTCTAGTACAATCTGCAATCGCTTCATGAAGTGTGTTTGCATTTAGTTGCTGGACAAATTTCGATAAAATTTTTAATATACCATCAGTATTGTAAAAAATATTATTATCATCCAACTAGTTTTAATTTTAATAAATTTATATACTTTTTATTTTGACTGGCCCGTTGGTGTAGTGGTTAGTGGCCCTGACTGCAAAGCCAAAGGTCGTGGGTTCGATTCCCACCCAGGACAAATATTTGTGCGATGAGCAGAGGTATTTG
>DWHQ01001864.1:0-10163 GCA_018247955.1 Eurytides marcellus marcellus | reverse complement strand
CATTTCGATTTTTCTATAATTATATAATTATGAAATAATTTTAGTACTTGCAGTATTTCTTTTTTTTTTTAAAAATTATTTGAAAAAAAAAACATTTTCGATAAATTATTTATTGACCACTTTATTGTTAACATTGTCAATTTTCATTTGTAAGCAAAATTCAAAACTTATAGCTGTAATTGATACCCTTTTTAAAAGTCGGTTATGTAATAAGCATCTAGATTTATTTACTTTGTGATCTGACTGACTCTGGTCATATATGCTAATGCCTTTATGTATATGTCGTGATTTTATTTGCTGCATCGCATTTATGGTAATTCTTTTTATAAAATGGCAACTTCCCTGTTATTCAACATTCATATTTTTAAATAAACCTTGACTATGGCTAATGACATGTATTTAAAATGAATAGATTTCCAATTAGTTGAAATATAAATTAATGATTCGTTACTTTAGATTAAACAACCACTACTATTTTTCCTCCTATCATTCTAATAAATGTATTTTTTTCCTTCTTAAAATTAATAGATGTTCCATTATGATATAGAATATATTTCAAGCATCCATCCCTAATAATCTTGATTACTGTCTTCAATTATTTTTACGTACATTTATCATTACAAATTTACTATGTAGTTAGACCTAAAGTTAGTAGTAGGTAGTAGAAAATATTGTGGCATAATCAATGAACGATAAAATAATTTACAAATTTGCTGTTAGACAATTTGTTTAGATTATTTGTTTAAGGCATGGTAGATAGGTATGTATTACATATGATTCCCACTTTATTTACGTAGATGATCCAGTATGCAAATTATGCTCTGCCATTTATAAATAAAGTTTGATTCGCCCGCGAGTATACTAAACGCGCCCTAACACTATAAATATTTGGGCGCGCGCAATGGATCTTGACCGCGCAGTCGTAATTGGTGAGCTGCGATGTCCATTACACCATTTTCAAGTAGCCCGTTTTCGGATGCCCTTTGGACTACGTTTATCTGATATCGCAGTTCGTTACGCACTCGTAGAAACAAAACCGCGATTAAGAATTAGTATTTGTTTCCAAAAACGTTTGACATTGAAATGTGTTTCTATAAGAAAAAGAAGTAAAAGATCTTTAAGGCTTTTATAATGATGTCGAATCAAATTTCATGTTATAACAATAATATCGTGGGATATCTCACACATTGCCATCTGATCCCAAACTAGGCAGTGCCTGAACTAAGATAACCAGACAACAACATATATATTTTTTAAATACATACTTATATAGATAATTAACACCCAAACACAAAACAAATACCTGCTAATTGCACAAATATTTCGTCCTGGGTGGAAATCGAACCCGAACGACGAATATAAGCAGTCTCAATAAGCATTTTTAAATGTGAAAATAAATCCGTTTATGCTATCAACTTAAAAGTTTCCATCGCACCCTAAAAGATTTAAGGATAAAATAAATGGAAATCTAAGTAATAACTTGTCGCATCTTATTTCTTGTAAAAATAAACCGATACAAATGATCGAAGACAATACCGTCAGTATTCATCTGTTTTATCGAGAGTGTTATTTAATAAAAGTGCACGACTATGTTCAGCGAAAACTTGTACGGACCGACCGGCGACCCAGTTCGCGATATAATCCTGTCGCAGTAACACGTTCCAGGGAAGTTTGTGAAATTGTTTTGTTATGTTTAAAAAAGATCAAAAGCCCCCAACTACATAAAGCTAGCGAAATATTGTTTCAAAAGCTGGGCTACAGCCTTTGTATTAAATTCTAGGCTTTAGACTCACTCGTTTAAATTTGGCAAAATAGCAAAGATGCATGTTTCAATTCTTTATCCAAACGCCACTATATTGAGGGAAACATAATCGCGCATAAACGATATTTCGCGATGTTATTTTATATAAGTTTGCAATGACTGAAATTCGCGAGTTTTAATGATCGACTGACTGATGAATTTGTTATAGGCAATTGATTATTTAGATGTAATATATGTTTAGACAAGTAGCAGACAAAATCGAAATGAATGGACTAGTTGAAATTGTACCTTATACAAAGGTATAAACCACAACTCGGTACACCGCACGACACGAATCGAACCGCGACCCAGTTCGAACGTAGTAATCTCATCAGCCCAGTGCCCACCGACCACCGATTTGCCAGTTACATAATAAGGACAGTTGTCAAACATTCAAAATCCAATTTAAATGATTTATTTTTAAATTAATTATCGACGATGAGGTTCAATAAATAAATGTTCTATTGATTCATACCATAGTTTTCACTGTGAGCGCGGGATCTATTTTAACATTACGTTATTAATCCATATTACGCAACGCACAGTGGAACGGCGGAGCATTAACGCGAACCTCAACCCAAATCGTTGCGATTTGAAAAAGTTTAGAAATTATTTCCGTCTAATGATAGATTGGCTAACTCCAGAGCGTACCAAGGTGAAGCGCCAAGGTACTTCGTTTTTTTACAGCGAGAGAGCAAAGTACGAGATTCGCAGTCGTAGTTTACTGCTTTGAATAATCAAATCGATCGATGCGATATAAAGATAATAACAATCATTTTCTGTTTACTGAACTAGACACATCTTTGAAAGTAATAAATAACTCTTCGTACATTTTTATAGACCAAAAAGCTGAACGGTTATTTAGCATCTGAATTAAATCAGTATGATGGCATGCATTATCTTCAAGTTTCTTCTATTGTGCCAGAAAGCTATCTGTTATAACCTTCTGCTATCCTTAGTTTTTAGCAGGTAAACTCTCTTCAACGACTACGTCATTCCTTTCAGTTTCCATTGCAACGTGGATCAGAAATTCGGAAACTATTTTTAAATTATGTTTACAGATTATTATTATTATTCTCAAAAAATACATTTAGATTAGAAGATTAATTTAAATTTTATTACCTACATAGCTTATTTCATTCATAGTATTTAAATATTTAATATAAATTTGTTCAAAATTTACACGACGTATGCCTTATTCACGATCAATATCTTATTACTCTTAGGTTTAAGTGAAAAAAAAAATATATATTACAGGCAGTTTTTTTTTTTGTTGGTAACGTACTGTGCGCACGTGTATCTTTACACTCTTGAGATTATTTTCGTTTCAACGCAAGTTAAACAAAACACTCGGCCGCCGAGAGCCGTGAGTCGGTTACATAGCGGCGAAAAAAAAAAACAACAAACATGTTGTCCCCGTAATCGATAAATTAACAATTGGAAACGAGTGCACGTTCAATGTTTGTTCACATTTTCAATTTTTACTTATTATGGTTCAGCCGTAGCGCGATGTCGTTGACACGAAAAAGTTGTTATCGACCCCTCCCGCGGGACACTTGACGTGAATTGACTCCAGCTCTGGTACATCCGCTGTAGGCGAGCCGTCCCATCGCCGACGCCTAACATCCAAACAATTTAGCTAGAGGTAAATGAACTGTCAGTTTTCCATACGGCCATATTACATCAAAACATATATTACGGATGAAGGCGATTAAGTATTGAAAATTGTTAATCCAACGTCCACCGCCGTTTATTGTACGTGTAATTTGCAATTAACTTGTTGCAGACTAAGTAAACATACTGAATAGGTTTTTATCAATCTGTATCGTTAGTAGTTAAATATTTAGACGGCAATTATTTTACGCGTTTCTATTTACTATATACATATACATCTTAAGAATATTATTGTTTTGGCCAAATTTCTTTGTACAATTGGGTGTAACCATCATATTACTGGTCTTACATGTATACTCGTAGATATCAGTTATCATTTTCGAGGACTATGACTTTTCCTTTAAGAGTAGCTATTTAATAGGTTAGCTCCAAGCAATTATTATTTTAATTTATTTTAATAGAAAACAAGCCCCTTAGAAATTAAGTCGATGTTTAATGGGGCTCAAAACTTAGGGAAATACCGGCTTTAGTGGCGATAATCGATTAGGCGCGATAGAGCGTAAACCACACGGAAATGCATAGATCTTTATCTCAATCTGACGATGTTTTCGCTTTCAATATTATAAGCCGCGAAGCTTTATTTGTCTCGGCGTTTAATAATGCTTTAACTCAAAAAACTCAAAAAATACTGTGTATACAGCAAAAATGTAACGAGTGTCAAAAGTGTGTAAAAGTGTTGCTCCTTCCATCTGAATATATTGTGAAACTCTATGGGAAGGGTATATTTTATGCTCCTACACATACACATATACACTACATAGTTAGCATTCAGTTAGATGTTAGTCAAGCTGAACTAGACTGAGAAGTCAAAATCCGATGAATTTGTTTTAATTTAGCAATAGGAGCTTTCTGAGCGTATTCTGAAATCCTATTGTAAAAACGTATACATTGCCCATAAAAAAGCACACCAACCAACCAAAGCTTTGGCTGGGTTTGGTGGGCTGATTAAAGTCTAGATAACGCGTGCTTTTGTCTTTAGGGCTTTGCGGGTTGTTGCGTTCACGCGTGTATGAACCTCGGGAGGGCGATGCGGGCGCTTTGTTTACGTTGCGTAACGGGAAGCTTTACGTGTTTGCGCTGAAAATAAAAGTAACGGATGCCCGCCGCTTTCCTACTTATATGCCGGCTCCCTGACTAGCTCGATTAACAAAATCAACCAGATCTTCTTTAGGTATTCTTAAATAATTATATTAACTTTTATTTGCTTATCTGATATACAAGAATTACAGTTAATTGTTTTACAATATTTCACATTATTAAATCAAAATTCTTTATTCGAAATTGGATTGGTTTAATATCACTTTTTGACGTCTTATGTTTCTACTACTAAACGAAAAGCAACTTGCATGTGACATACAAATGTAACAGGGGCCCTCAAGCTGGGCTAAGCCTGTATTTTGGGAGAAAAGTTAACTTTAAATATTGAACAGCATTAAATCACGATAGACATACGGTCTTATTCATAAAAAAAACGCTTGACGAAGGTTTTAATCATTGATTAGTTAAAGTATTCTATAAGCTTATAAATCGTTCCATAAAATTCTCTATTTATAAACCTATGATTATGTATTAAAATGTTGCCATCACAATGAAAACAGCCGGTAATCTGCTCAACATTTATCTGTACACAACAGATTGGTGTGACCATAGACGTTTTTACTGTTTAAAAATAATTTAATTGTGGAC
Organism: Eurytides marcellus marcellus; assembly: GCA_018247955.1. Classification (NCBI taxonomy): domain Eukaryota; kingdom Metazoa; phylum Arthropoda; class Insecta; order Lepidoptera; family Papilionidae; genus Eurytides; species Eurytides marcellus. The sequence continues at coordinate 5,002 of DWHQ01001864.1, read as the reverse complement.
AATAAAATATTTTTTTTTTACCCTATAATGCCAATAATTTTGATACGTTGGCAACCATGCGAAATTACGTCATTGTCATTGTAAAGCGCGTTCAAAGAATATTATTTTCTTTACTTGTCAGCTGTAGAGAGTTGGCCATCTTTTACCTTCACTGTTACAGTTTAGTGTTAAAATATTTTTTTGAAAAACACATTTATTAAATCCTATGATTTAATTTATATTATTGCGAGCCTTTGGACGTGTTATAACTTTTAATGAATAAGACGGTTAATATCTACGCGTTTATAATGTCAAGTATGTATGTATGTTATTTGCAAATAATCGTCGTATTATTTCTATTTTCACAATTAAATTATAAAATAAGCAGCAATCAACTACTAGATAGGCAATGCACGTTACACCTCTAATATTCGTTCATCATGGTCAATATTATATAACAAGTATTTGCACACTTATGGAAATAAAAGTAATGAACGTTTTATTTTCTCCAAACGTGGTGAAACACGCGAAACCACAGCCAAAAATGATTGAAGACGTAATTTTTACTATAGCTAGAATTGGGCTAATCACAATTGTGACGTAATTTCATGCGGTCCGCTTCCTTGGAATATCAAATCGTTAGGAATATTAAACGTTCAATGGAGCGTTAACTTCGCGTTAACCGCATGTTGCATAGCGGTTAATATAGCGCTCATTCCGTAAGTGTCAAATCATAATTGTATTAATATTAAACAATTGATCATACGAACAATGGATGCTTATATACTGGCCCGTTGATCTAGTGGTTAGTGCACCTGACTGCAAAGCCGAAGGACTTGGGTTCGATTCCCACCCAGGACAAAATATTTCTGCGATGTGCAAACATTTTTTTTTTCTGTTTCTGGGTGTTAATTATCTTTATATGCATTTAAAATATATAAGTATGAATCAATTGTCTGGTCACCATAATTCATGCTCTGCCTAGTTTAGAATCAGATGGCAATGTGTGCGATGTCTCTTGATATTTATTTATTATTATAAAGTCAATTCCACTTCTGAAGTAATCTGTAGCGTTAAATAATACGCGTAATCACAATATTAAACATTTGATTGACTTCAGACACAAAAATAGATTAGGATGTACGAGCACTTTTAACTGTAATATTTTAATGGTAGAGTACTTTACAGTCTCTCTGGGGCCAATTATTCTAAGGCCAAGCAGCATTTGTAAACACTATCGTATTCCGGTCTTAAATCTCTGGCTGATAAGCTATTCTTCTTATCTTAACACAGCCACAAATAGTCTGGTTCTGTATGACACTGTGATGTTATGTTACCATAAGGCGTACATTGCTCGCCTCATTATGCTTACCATAAAACGCATAGATTACTCGCCTACACAAAGTTTAAATTAAACAACGAGGAAGTCGTGCCTAAAAGAATAAATAAAATAAAGTTTGAGTTGCCATGCTGAGCCAACGGAGTCGTGTGCTAAGCATACTACTATACTATACTACTACCCATACTGAACACTCCAGGGGTGTAGCCGGCGTGTGTGGTATGCCGTAGAAATCATTTCGAGTATAGCGCTTTGGTCTATGGTGGCAGTCACCGTCAGAACAGTAAAATGTAAATCAATTTTTAATGGTAACAATTGATTTTGCACCAAGCTTAATTCAAAGTCAAAATTGTTTATTGAAAATTGGATCGGTTTACAATCACTCTTTGACATCCAATGATTCTACTACCTGTTCGGAAAAAACGCCTCAGTTCCGAGAAGAACAGGCGAAAGAAACTCAGGGGGGAATTGGTATTACATCGTTATGATAGTCTCCTCTTCTCCAACATACAAACCAATATTAATGGTGGCTTGATCACTGCCAAATAGAACGTCCGCCGGAACACGTTTGTCACCCGCCGCGTTAACCGTCCAATCGTGTTTCTTTTTTGTTAATAAACATCCACTGTGCCGAAGTGCGATGCCGTGACTAACGACTCTTCGCCTCGGGTACGATGGCGACCGATTATCATCAATTACAACTGTTTTGTTCTAGATTCCTTTATTCGTATTCTTGATTACTCAATCGATTCAGAGTTTCTAGGGAGAACAATGTTTCAATGTTTTAACGTTTCATGATCTCCTATGTCAAAGAAAAAAAATTTTTCTGGTGTCAATCGAATGTTAACCACAAACGCGGCCTAAAGTGGAAGTGTTTTTGCTTCCGCGTTTCAGGCCCATCTCCTCTCTTCCCCTCTCCTCTCTCCTCTATCATACATCTTCCGTCTTCGTCCTCCTCCCTCTTCCAAAAATTCTCTCCTTTAATATCTCACAACGCATTTGCAAGTTCTGTAATGTAGCAAATGTCCATGGGCGGCGGTGATCGCTTAACATCAGGTGAGCCGCTTGCTCGTTTGTCAGCCTACTCCATAAAAAAGGGCCATCCAATCCGATTGAATTATCAGTTAGATCATTTGTTAATAGATAAGCGTCTGCGCGTTAGGTCGAACGGGTGAACATACGTAAACACCTAACCTCAAGATCTGAAACTAGTGCATCATTTCCGCGGAATATTTTCTTACACAATTCTTTAAGAAAATTGTAGAAATCACTATGGTGTATTGGAATTATGAGTGACAAGTTTCTCAGGCAACAAGAAGCAAACTAAATTGTATTATTCAAGATCATCAAGAGGCTCACTTTTAAGTTGAGAATTTTGTTAAAAGTAATTTCATAACATGTGTTATATTGAAGAATCATAATTCTCACAATTTATATTTACATACCGTAAATATAAATTGGGAGAATTATGATGATATGAAATATAAGGTGTTCTAGAATTATATTAAAGATAACATTCATCGGTAGCAGCTACGCTAAGGTAAACGCTACAATATATAACATTTTATTCAGACATTTTTTTCGTTAAAACAAAAACATATGTACGTAAATCATTGTGTACTGATTTGGATCACATCTGATGTTGATGTGAAAAAATACGGTAAGATAAAATAGAATATGTTCTTTTTGTGGCATTTATATCTTTTGTAACGAAACACTGTGTATAGGTAAAGAAGAAGCGTCCCGAGCAGAAATGGTACGAGCGGCTCTCCACACGCGCGAAGGACGACGCTAAACTGATAGACGCTCCTTTGCAGGTCTGAGGAGGCTCTAACGAGCATAACCGGGCGGCGGAACTAGTATCTAAACTCATCTTTCACTTAGGCGAAGCCTTGCACTTAATAGCGGTGGTGGTTGATCCGAGAGTCCCTGCATTACAATAATTTACACTGGGTGGGCAAGGATTTACCTGATCGAAAAGGTTTTGTGCTGTTAAACACGTTTCATTTGATAGAATATGGTCATTCAGTCGTTTCCTATGCTCGGACTCTCGGCTTCGGCATTTGCAATTCCCAAACGCATCGATCGTGCGATAATGGGCACGCGCCAAGAATAGCAATTACTGGCGGTCGGTCTTTAAGAAGCTCACCCATGTTATATGGAACATTACACGCGAAACCACAAGACAAGGGGAGGCGTTGTGGCATGGCCTTGCTTCGATATTAGCAAACAAAACTGTTTCACAGAGTTATCGTCTCAACGTTTAGTGCACAAATTGAACTCGCGAAGTGAGTCAATACGATTTATCACCGACATTTATAACGCTATCGACTTTATTTCGCTCGTTAGAATTGGATTTGTTGGAATGTGTGTGGCGCTTTTTCGGGAAAGATGCCAATGACGTCTTTCGTATTGTTTTTTCTCCTCGGAAATAGACCAGAACACACACACACAAAAACTATCTGATGACATAATTGCTCGGAAATATATGTGATTTTCCCTTAAATTGTTCCAGTGTAGCATTCCACGGTGTGATATATAGCTATGGATGAAAATTTTGTATCCGTTAGCATTGATAAACCCTAATTTAATATAATCTAAACAGGCTTTTTATTATTATAGATTAATCATGGTAATTGTTGGTATTTCGTAGAATTTATAACGAAGGTAACGCTGTCCATTGTACAACTAACCCAAAGCACTAATAAAAAAAAGGTTTAATTTTAAAAATTGCGACGTCATAATAACATACTTATGGGAGTTCTTAGAATGTTCTATTGAAAACTTTAACTCGTAGTTCTATAAAAGACTTTTTGTGAACTAAACGAGTATTTTGGGATAAAAGAAGGTTTTTATATGAACCGTTGGAAGTACAAAAAATGCTGCAGAATAAAAAGTAATTGTATTATCACGACACGAGGCGGGAGAAACATTTCAGATTGTCGGCAGTGCTTTTCATTTCGTATACAGTTATTTAAAAAAAGAACTAAAAAAAAATGGACAAAATAGTATAAATTGTTTTTGGTAATCTACGAGGATGAATGTTGTGTACCCTTCAAAGGGAATTAAAAACTGTATAGCCGTACTAAAACCTTTAATTTACCAGGTGGATGGTTCAACTAAACTGAAAACTAATATTTTTAAGTCGAATTTTGCATTAAAATGTATATATTGTTTCATTACCTATTTAGAATAAGGGTGTCGGTTAAAACGCAAAGGTAACCTTGAGCGAGAATTATTCAAATAGCTTTATCGTTTATATAAATGATAATGCTATTTGAATAATAGAAAATCTTTTGTTTTCGGCGTTAACGTCTTTCGATGTGCCTAGGTGGTGAAAGTGTGGCCGGAGCGGGGCGCCGTCCAAGTATACAACCCCAAGGGTGAGGACAAGCTGTTCACATATGACGCCGCGTACGACTGCACCGCCGACACCAAGACCATCTACGACGAGATGGTAAGTGTTTTCTTCACATTAATTATAACATATACTAAATACTGTCTCTTTCACATGTGTCTACCGTATTTAAATGTAATTTCTCTTCACACTTTTCTATAACTTACATTGTTATGAAGATTTTGTGATTTCAAACTACCTCTTCACACATGACCAGTAGTATTGACTGGTAATATTACCCTTAGAATCGTTCAAGCATTATTTATGCTTTGCGAGCACATTACTGC
>DWHQ01001863.1:0-10163 GCA_018247955.1 Eurytides marcellus marcellus | reverse complement strand
CTGTAGTGTAATAGATTGTTAGTAAACCTAATAAATTAAACAAAACGAATTTTTAATAAAGTAGCTAAGTTATTTGAGAAAAACTTTTATAATGCTAAAGAATACATAAATGTGAGATGTATTGAAATAACTTTCGTTCTGCATTTGCACATCTTCAGGCTGGTAGCAAGATTTGTACTTTATTGTTGTAATGTTTTAAATAAAAAGAATTCAAAAGATTATGTATTTATTCATACAGGTTCTTGACGTTTCTTTTCAGGCCTGGTTTAATTTTGTGAACTAAGAGTAGATTTTTTCTAAAGTTCATAAGAATTTTGAACAAAGCTAAATTGAATAAAATATTGACTTTTGATATTCTGACTTGACTACCTTGCCAACCGTTATGCTTTTGGTAACGTCTAGTTTTGTTGTCAAATTTTTTACCTTTTTACTGCTCATACTTTTGGTACTTTTTTATAGTCAGCAAAATTTAAGACCGGTAGTCGGTAGTTTTTTTTTTTTTTAATAAACCTATAATAACCTGTGATGGCCTTCTACACTTCTACTACTTACACAGGCACTTGTAGAGTCCGCCTGTTATGCTATTACGAAGCAGTCATTCGCAAGTGTTCCTTTGTTCCATTTTGAGGAACAATGTCGCCGGCGTAATGAGTGGGCTTAGAGTTCTACCATCTCACATCTCTTCGTGATGATGACCGCAGTGCAGAGCCGAGCGGTTTTGAACTCCTGTAGTTCAAAACATCTTAAGGCGTTGTGTTGTTATGGTTATGTCGCTTAACATCAGGCACAACAAAGTCGTCTCATCACTTAATTGCTTAATAAAATAACTTACCAGCCACTTATCCTCATATACTTTTAATATCCGCTAAAACTTCCAAACCTCTCTATAATTCTTTCTGCTAAAAAGTAGAAGCAAATTTTGCATTTCTAAATATTATACAAAAATAGCAGATTAACATCAAATGGAACTGCTCGTCATAATATTTTACGGGAAACCGTAATAAGAAAGGTCCTTAGGGAAGTAGAAGCTAGACAAATCGCGCATAACGCGAAAGATACATGGTGTTTAGCAGAGCGTGAGTAAAAGCAAGCGGCGATGCGAGGCGATCTCTCTGCGTAGTGAATCGCTCACACATATTATAACGAACGAAACGACATTGAATACATCTAGTGAACGCATACATTATTTTTTACCTAAAGCATAAAAAAGCAATATTGTTACACTAGCCTAAGTTAACAGTGGCATTAGGATCTTCAATTCTATTCAAAATTAATAATTTGTTTTTTGTTTGAATTATTACGCGAGTTGAAAAAATACAAATTTAATACCAGAGATATTCCTTACCAATAAATGCAATAAGCAAGAATTATGCAATTAAACAAATAAAATTTAGTGAATGAAATCTTTACCTATTTTTGTTTTTTAACTTTTAGCGAAATTGAAATGATTCAATCCGACGTTTTACGAGAAACTAAAGGTAACGAATTTGACTCTATGAAGTGATTTATTATAAATTAATCATTAATTACTGTGTACTTAAATAAATGAGACAAAACGCTTTAAGTTTAATATAACATTAACACTCAAATTCGAAGCTAATTTTAACAAAATTAGCGTTTCAGACAAACAAAATGTTTCTTAGACAAAGTTATTATAACCTTTTATATTTGGTGAAATAGACTATTGTTCCCGTTTGCAAGTCTTAAAAATACCATTCTTAATGAGTATACTTATAGCTAGCTTGAGTCTAATAAAAGTTTTGGGTATATTTAATATCATTTAATTTATAACAACAAACGTAACAATAATGGATAATATCGTACAGTACTTACATAACATTTAATAAAAACAAACATATGCATCATAATATTTACAAAGAAATTAGACAAGTTAACAGTAAAAGTTAAACAGGCTTATTGAATAATAAGCTTGTAAAAATGCATTCAAGTCAACACTCAACAATTATTAAGTAATTAAGCGACGAATAAATTAAGCAACTTCACGCCATTTGGTCATCCAACTACCAATGTACATAATTTCTGTAAATAATAATGTACATAATTTCTGAAAAGTTATACAACAAATATCACTAATGTAGATCTAACTTTGTCAGTGATTTAATTCAATAAAAGGAAATAGGTTTAAATATTAAAAGACTAAAAACTATATACCAGATTCACTATTATATATTCATCATTCATTCACTGTCATAACATTTTAATTGATAATATTTCATATGATCCAACCTAAAAAAGATTCACGTTTCATTACGATTGAAACATTTTTATTTTTTATAACGTCACATATTTACATAAAACCCTCTTGTTGGGAGATCATGTAAAAAGACAGAAGACATATTCGTATGCAAATATAATTTTTTTATTGTGTATTTCTTTTGTGGCAAGACAGAATATATAGCGTCAACACGGTCTAGATCATTGCTAATTCAAAGCGATATCAGCAAATAAATTCACGTACAAAACAATCAACTTACAATAAAGCACAATGAGTAACATTTAAGGTTTTACCATAACGCTTTTTCGTAAGCATCAAATTTACATTAACATGTATTCCGTTTTCCTTTAAAACATTTAAAGGAAAACGTTGTAAAACTAGGGGGAAAAAGATGAGATAATGTTTCAACAAATTCCAGTTCTCTTGCAGTACGATCGGTAGTCGCCGGGCTCCCTATCTTCATCGAAATCCCCGTCGTAGTATCTGTGGCGCTGGTATTCTGCTAACCTAGAGGGCCTACGTACCCTCTCACGGTTGTGAGGCCTCCGCTGAGGTCTCCCTTTATTATGTTCCTGATGCGACATTCTAGATGGCCGCCGCAACCGATTGCGTACACTGAAACCAACGTGTCTTTGAACTTCTAAGCATACGGAAGCAACTCCAAACTCCGATGCACGCGATTGAAATATTCAAGTCGCTCGATTCATAAATATGTGATTATCGCGTTTCTTTTGTCTCCAGGTTATTTAATCGTTGAGTTTAATAATGGCCCATAAATTTACTCTCGCTGATTTTACACTCTCAGCCAATGCTAAATATAAGCTAAGCCGAATATTTTAACATGTTTTATCACATTAATAAAGTGAGGTTTGAATAAATTTCCATGTTTTATAACGTTATAATTTGAAATTTGTTCTTCTATGATCAAGCTACTGTTTGTTTATGTAATTAATTACGTAATAACAGTTACTATTTGTATTTGAGAAGCCCCTAAAAGAATTTTATATTTTTATACTGCATATACATATGTTCCAAAAGAAAGTTAACTAAACTATATACGGCGGTATAATGTCATATGAACGTAACTATAAAAAAATCAAAAATCCTTTTTTTTTGTTGTTGATAAAAATTCCAAAAAGAAAAAAGCACAAGATCCACATCCAAAAAAGCTAGAAAAACGAATTATAAGTACTAATTTAGTTTAAATTATCTTGCTACCGCTTAGGTGCGTATTTGCAAAAACAAAATTTTAAATCATATAATATTTTGATCGATTTATTTGATAAAATTGATTGATTTGATTGATGAAATTTATATAAAATAATTTTGATTTCACAATATCATTCTTACCATATTAACGTAACAACTTATACGATGTTTTGAGTGTTACAAAATTATTTTTTAATGTTAAAATTTAAAGACCCAAACCACCGTTTATCTATTTACGTCTTATTAAGACAAAATTTTTAGAAAATGAATCATACCATTGAATGAATATAGTGATGAAATATAAGTTATTTTGGCAGTATTACCTCCTTTTATAAATATTATTGTCTATTAATCAATACAAACGTAGGTTAGTATAGCACCTAAAAGTTGATATAAGGTTGCGTTGATATAGGGTTAATGTTGACACCGTGATATTCATACATATGTAACTAATTAATTAGTAAATAAATAGTTGGTTAAAAATAATTTAGATATAAAGAAAACAGAAGATAAAAGTTAAATGCTATGCTGATTTTTTTACTTCAACATTGACTCTTTATATAGACATAGAACTACCATATAAGTAATATATAATGGGACATGTCACACATTTCCATCTGATTCCAAACTAGGCCAGAACCAGTACTATGGTAATCAGACAACTGATATAAATAATTAAATATTTTGAAATGCATACTTAAAAAGATAATTAACACCCAGACACAGGACAAATACCTCTGCTCATCACAGAAATATTTTGTTCTGGGTGGGGATCGTCTCGGTCAAGTCGCAGTCAAGAGCACTAACTATTACACCAACGAGTCAGCTAAAAGTGATAAAAGAATATAAATAGCAAATAACAAGGAAGGCAAAGTAGTTGTTCCGCCCCAGGCAGACTGCAAAAGGATTCTACTGCTTACCAAAAGTACAAACGTGTAAACCAAACGTACGTCACTCTCAATCCTTAAAACTAACCTATGCCAAACAATTCCATTCTTTCAAATTTACAAAAACAATTGCTTCTCAAAGAAATATAGCTAGACACCAAAAAACTATTTCAAGATTCATAAAATTAGTAATAATCAAATTGTATCGTTTCTTTAACATAGTTTTTGTGTGTACAACAATTAAATCGCCTCACTGGAATCCTGAATATCGATGTAAAAACGTTACAAATGACATTACTCATTTTACCGATGCGATATTTTTTTACTTTCGTCAGATCTGTTCTTTCCCGCAGGATGTGGGGTCTATTCAATTCGTGGAAACTACCATTTCCACGAATTGAATAGACCCCACAAAAATCGGTGATCCGATGAAGCTTTATAGAGCCGCATAGGCTAAAAGCATCAACGTCAGGCAAGATAAGAGATTTGTTCATCTCTCAAGCATACCTTTTTGGCCGTTTACTGCTGTAAACCAATTTGCTGCTCTCCGGGCGTGGTAAGTAGTCGTCGCTGTCGTCGATGTCGTGGTCCAGGTCGTACTCCTCGCGATAGGGCCTCGAATGATGGAACACGGGCCTCACTTGAGGAACCGGCACGGGGTACGGCTTGACCACCGGCACTGGGACCTTGAAATGGATACGACACTTTCGATTTAAAAGAAGGTATCAAACGGGAAAAGACAATGCCGATGGTAAGCGATCATCACCGTTCTCGGGTATACGTAACACTCGTAGTAAAGCACTTACCGTCTGCAGGCACATCCAGCGTTAGTGAGTCGGTTTTTAGCCGCAATGCTCGCTATATAAAATAAAAAAATTGTAAAAGTTTCTACAATACATGGTAATCAATAAGAGACCTTTTTCTCTTAGGAGATAGTTTCGAGACGAGCAAGTCGTACGCGAGACGCGTGCCCGTAACCATGTAGTGCCAAACAGAACCTGCTTTATTCATTGCCGCGTTCATCACCAATAAAAAAATAAATAAACATCAAAAGCCATCTCACACACGGTCGTCTGATCTCAAACTAGGCAGAGCACATGTTATGGTGTCCATGGTACAGACTATGGTAATCAGACTACTGATATTCATACTTATATTAATTAAATGCATACTTATACAGATGGTTAACGTTAAGACACAGAACAAATACTTCAGCTCGTCGCACAAATATTTGTCTTGGCTGGGAATCGAACCCACAATCTACGGCTTTGTAGTTAGGATCACTAAACACTATACAGCTGTAGTAACAGCAATGTGCAAAGTGCTTGCACATTGCTGCTTGGCGGTAGAATAACTAGCAATGAAATGGCAGCATTTCAGACCCCAGACGGACTCTATAAAAGAATCCTGACTTATTAAACTGTAGGGACGTTGTAATACTGCGGCTCCCTTGTATACCTGCAAACACTGCGACGTGGCTATACTATAAATGTATGATGTCAAAGGATTACTGCCTCCCGCCATTTGCAACACCCGTAGCTTTTTCGAGCTCTAAATTAATAACCTCATTATTGCTAAAGTACATTCAGTAATAAAATGTGAAATACAAATTATAAATAAATGAAAAGGCGTGGTGCTGAACAACCTTTACCGAATTTGTGCAAGAGATGCTAGTGCGTGACTCTATTATACTATAACATGTGATCACGTTTACTGTCATACTTTGTATAAGTGTTATTACAAGCAACAAAAATTACGATCACTTTTTTTGCCAAAGTTTGGATTCCCAGACACGATATAGTTGTATTTTGGATAGTAAGTCGTCACATACCAATTCCAAGTAATAAACATAAAAATAAGCAATTAAAGCTACCCATATAGCTATTATATATACACGTCGATTTTCATTTAAAACAAAAGGGGGTATTAAAAGTGAAAGAATGCTATTTATAATAAATGGTGCTGCTTAAATGTTATGTAAGACAACAATTAAGAAGATTAGAAAAGAATAAAAAAAAATAGTTTATTTACAGTAATTGGTCGCCAGAATTATAGATATGGGAAAAATAATTATTCTCTGCCTAATGTCAAAAATGTCAGTGCCGTCAACCATTGTCTCGTCTTCAAAAGGTTCGGGGGTCTGTTCGGGTTCTAGTTGGTCAGATTCTGTTTTCGAAGTCATAATCAGAATATTCTATGCAAGTTAGGCTCGTTTTCAACATTCTCTAATGTCATAATCAACCATCAGTTCACAAATTTAGAGCAGTACGTGGAAGAACCGACAAGAAAGTTGGCGGTTATAACGTTATTTGGAAAATGTCATGACAGATAACATCAAGAAATATTAATCCATAAGAGTTATGAAAATAATATTGCCTGAGTCTCGTACATGAAAACAAGAAAAACATATACACATATGTATGTACAAAGGCCATTATTATAAGGTTGATGATGCACGAACACTACCTGTTTTTCTACAGGCACAGGCACCAGTTTCTCAATGGGGAAAGGGACCTTTTTGTAGACGGGGTACGGAACGGGCTTTTCTATCGGTACGGCAATTTCTTGCATGACCGGTACCACGACGGGTTTCGGACGGGGAACCCGTACCGGATAGGGCTGGGGCACTGGCACAATCACCGGACGAGACACTTCTATCTGCAAAATGATTCACTCATGCAGGGAGCGCCTACATCTTGTTCCGTGCAACAGGAATAAACCTGAAGAACGATACAACGCCATTGTATCTTGATTGGAAATGGAGGAAATTATAGATTTTACTTTTCGTTTCGACATACGAAGCAACTTAATATGGTATTTCCATAATTAGTCGTAAGTAAAAATTTTCGTAAAACCAAACAGTTCATTGAGGTAAGTAATTATATACTATTAAAATCCGTTGCATATTTTTTTGCTTTAATAGAGTTAGTAAAAAATATTTATATTCGTTATTGCATTATCATTGCTTTTCTTGTTTTAAATAATTATAAAATGGTTCAAAATTTCAAAAAACTAGATTTTTATAAGCAATTAGTTCTTTAAATGGACCTAAGGAATAAAAGAAGCGTGCAAATCAAAAATTGTTCTTGCTATAGTGACGAGATTTCACTGCAGACCATTGCAAACTAATCGCGCCGTGCTAACGACCAAGATGATGCGAGAAATTAGTGCAAGACGCGCATCGATAACTACCGATCCGCATTCCATCGTATACACTTTTTGCTGAGTAAAATATCAAAAAGCAGACAGCATTCATTATTACCCTGGTGGAAATATTAAAAAAAATAACTCTTAAAAACTATTAAGGAGACCTGTTAAGTCTCAATAGAAGAAGTGTGAATAACTCTTCAAAGCTCTTAATAAGTCTTATATTCTCAGAAAATTAGGAACAAAAAATATTTCCACCAGGGTATCTTTATAATTAAGGGTATGAATAATGTACTACTTACATGATACGGATTCAATGCATGCACGTTTTGTGCTTCGGAAGCTTCATAATCATATGTTGGCGTGTCTCTATATTTTGCTTTGATATAATTCTCTCTCCATTTTTCAGTCGCCTTTTTAAAACTTTCTTCGGATTCTTCTTGTCCTGAATATTGGAAGGCAGGGAAGTAGGAAGGATGTGAGGTATCGTGGTTTCTTAATCCCAATAAATCTTCCTCAGATTTAAATCGACTGTTAAAACTTTCTTTTTCGCTATTCCATTCGTTCTTATGTCTACTATATTTAGTTGGTCTCTTATTATAATCTGACCAATCATTTCCGACACTATCGGAATCTGTTCCATACCTATAACTATTTGGTCTCTTGGTTATATAAACAGTTTTTAAATTTTCTTCATCGGGATTATGAGATTTTGGAATATGAGTCTTATATGAAGAATAATCCGAAGATTTAAAAATATTTCCCCAGTGTGTTGATGTAGTTGGTACAGTGCTATAAAAATCTTTAAACTTATTTAAGTAATCTATTGACGGATTATATTGGTTTCCTACATTAATTTCCGTTAATTCGTCATTATTATTTGTATTAAAAATATTTTTGACACTTGGTTTCGATTTAAAATTTAAATATTCATTATTGGGAAATTGGTAGTTAGAAAGATCGATGATGTTACTGCTTGCAGGAATTATTTCATCGATGCCAGAATTGTATTGCTTTTTATGCGCGTTCGCATCATATTTAAAATTTGCGGTACTAAAATTTGTTGCATAATCAAATTCTTTAATGTTGTTCTTAATTCGTTTTCCATCGTTACTAATATTTTCATTTACCCAAGGTTTAACTTTTACTTCACCTCTATTATCATAATTTAACTTTTTACTTTTTATATTATTTTTGAAATTAGATTGTTTGCTTACATAACCTTGATAGGTATTTAAATTATCTTTTTCTGATGTAAAATCTTCACTGTTTTTATATCCTAATGTATTCTTGAAACTTGGTGATACTTTAATCAATTTATTACTATGATCTTCGAAGTAGCTAAGAGTATCATCATTTACACTGTTGGGCATCGATTTAAATGTATCTAGTGGTTTAGCTGTAGCTATGGAATACTTATTTTCAGACTCCATTGTATCGTATGGTTTAGTATTAAAAAAATCTACAAATTTAGGAAACTTTGTTAAGCTTTGATCATTAATTGGGGATGCTTTCATCGTATCTTCTATTTCTGTGGTTGGATACGTCGTTGCATAGTTATAAAAGTTTTGTTTATTAGACTCATCATATGAGGATCTGACGTCGTTCATGGGCTGAGACTCCTGATAATTTAACATTTTATGTTCACTTTGATACGATGAATCATTATTTAGCTCTGTATTATTATTGTTATACCCATTGCGTATTGTATTTACATTAGTAGAGCTTATTTTCGACCCGTAGACTGGACTTATGTTGCCTTCAGAACTGTGCCCATAGGCCACTTCAGGTACAGAATTTTTGCTATTATCAACGCCAGGTTTTAAATTTGGAGAGTTGTAAACATTTGCATTATTGTATTGTAACATACTTGTTTGTTGCCCGGCATCGCCATTTGCGAATGACTCTCCGTTCAATGACTGCGAATTACTTGTAAAATCAGTATCTGGCGCTGAAGGGAAGGCAGGTGCGTACAACTTCTCAGACGTCTCCTTGTATTTGTTGATATAGCTCGAGTAGTCCGGTGATGTTGGGACGAAGCCATCATATGATCCAACGTCGTTGAAGCCGAACGTTGAATATGTCAACACGCTGGGCTGAGGCGCCGGATTTTCATCATCCTTCGACTGTTTGGTCGACTCTTTGTTCTTCTGCTTCCTCCCATCAGTGGCGTTTAGTATAATTGAAAAGGCAATTAGAATGTATATAATTCTACCACACATTTTGTTCACGGTTACAAAAGAAGGAACACTATGGACATCGTTCAAGAGCGTTGGTGATGGTCGATGTCCTAGTAGTGACTGAGCCGGGTAGATAGCGCGTGCTCTGGAATTACTTGCGGGAGGTGGTTCTGATCACGATACGAGACTGTCCTGCGAAAACGAAAGCGCTTCACGCTCCACGTAACCGACAATTTTCCAGCGATCATTATCACCGACAGCTAGCAGGGAGCTCGGTGCGTTCAACTATCGAGACATTGCACTTAGTTGCGTGGAAATTACTCATTTCTGCATTGAGCGCCTTCCGTCGTACGATACGATTTTTATTAATTGTTTCGCATTCTTAACACTCTTTTGTTTATATTTTCTAGTGACATTTTAATTGCTCAAGAAAACGCAAATCCGTTCCATCCGGCTTTATTTAGATTAATTAAGTAAAATACATTCAATGTGACTCTTATATAT
>DWHQ01001862.1:0-10167 GCA_018247955.1 Eurytides marcellus marcellus | reverse complement strand
GCACTTAAGTACATAGTCAAAAAACAAGAAACGTTACTTAGCGATTTTTTTAAAACGAAAATATAAAAACAAATAATATTGCTGCCAGTTACTAAATTGAAACTCATTAATCAAATTCAAGAAACCCAAGTACTATTATGTTCCAATTTGACAAGGGTGAACCTCACGTGGACTTCCATTAAGATTTTCACGGTATGTTCTTTGACCATAGACACTGTATTCGGGAAATTAAGGAATTAAAATTCATAATGCATATGATAAATATTTGAAAAAAGTTTAATTGCGAGTATTAACTATATTCATAATTTATAATAATATTTACACAAAAGAATCTTAATAATTACGTCAATGTTATTACGACATAAATAAAAGATAGAGCTAATATTGTGTAAGTAAATAAGGAAGATTTCCATACTTACGCGATCATCGCGCTGAAAATATGAATTTTAATGCTGGAGTTAACTCGATTTTGCGAGCGAGTTCCGCGTTATGGCGAATATTTCCTAGAGCGACACTTGTTAGTACCAAATTCGCAATGAAAGTCTAGTAATAAAGTCGGAGACGATAAATCTGAACGCAGTATCAACATAAAGTTTATGTTCTAATGCGTTATGATAAAATTTAAGTACATAAAATTCTCAATATCGTTTCTATCATGGTTCCGTGCTACTGATACTGTGTTAATACCGTTTGTACGAAAGAGTCGTGCATTAAGATATTTTAAAGGTTTATAATGTCGTGAAATAGACTTTTCGCTTTTATCGGCATGGACTTGGGTCGATTTTCGAAAAGCGGGATTTTTCTCGACAGCAATAAAGATACGGTGGGTTGTTGCCAGTCGTATAAACGCAAGAAATTGCGTTATTTCGCGTAGGTGGCGTGTTGTTGGCTCGGTGCCGCGCCTTCCCTGCCTATACATCTACGCCTATTTGTATTCTCGTCACGTCCGAGTTGAAGGAAGTCTCTGAAATGGATTTACTTTGCTGGCGTTTTGCGTTTTAGGAAGGACGCCGGAGCTGTATAATAAGAGTCATATTGACTTTGTTCCAACAAGTCGGGGTCTGACTACAAAAGTTTTTTTGCATGCGAATGGCGTCGTTGGAATAATGAAATCTTTAAATAACATTATGCGACATCCCGAAATTGAATTTCGAATATTTTAATATTATGTCATATCTTTAGGAACAGTAAATTTTTTAAATATTGTGCTGAAAACTTGCTGCGTGTCTATAGTATTATGCTTACAAAGAATTCACGTAAATTAAATAAACAATTATTTAGTTTTATAATCTACTTTTTATTATAAATAAAGCAGACCAAACCAGTGAAACAAATGCTCTATTAGTTTATACTATTAAGAAAAGTATTTGTACTGTTTCCACCTTAATAGAAGTATGATATGAGATACTTACTTTTTTAGAATGACTGACTTATTTGACAATAATATACATAATTGTCCTTAAGACTCATTGTTATTATTTTAGTAATAAATAAATAAATACTAATTTAAGGGGCATTGTAATGGATTTATATTATAAATGTTTGACAAAAAATCTTAATATATTATATGGAACGTTGTTTAATTGCCTCATCAAACTTTTCTCATTAAAAATATTCGATTTTGGTTTTTCTTTTGTAATTTAAAATAAATGACGCAGCATCTTCGGCGCCATAATTGCCTAGTGAGAATGTAAAGGGCTCGAAATTCGATTTTCTTTACGCGTGAGGCATGTTTGACTTTCGCGAAATTGCCTTCGGTTTTCAGATTCCCAACACGCAGTGACGAGCGTGTTGACTTTCGCTATTAAGGAAAACAATATAGTTTTTCTTTTCCTTTACAGCTGTGAGCTGATATTTATCATTACTAGTATTATAAATCTGAATGTATGTTTGTCGCTATGTCTTTTTCACGCTGTGGATTGGCACGATTTTTAGTGTTAATGTTGTCATTAAGACGAAAAGTGACGTAGGGTATTTATAACTTGTGAATATTATATTAATTTTTTATAAGGATTTAGGTATAAAAACAAAATTCATGCGAGTGAAACTGCTGGCACGATCTATTACTCTAATCACATGAAATGCATTGGGATTAGATCTAAGATCAAAGTTAAAATTTCCTTTTTATTAATTCTTGAAGTACACAGGGGTCTGCAAGTTTATTTGCTAAATTTCTTAAACAGCATAAATATGTATTAAAACTCGATATATTTCTATTAAAGCTAAATAAATAAGGAAAAACGAATTATTTTTCGTTTAGTTTAATCAACGATTATACTAATCGAAATAATACAATGAAATGTAATTACCGTTCTTGTCTTCAACTTGGTAACTGTTTATCACACAATCTGAATAAAGTAACTTAAGGGAGACTAGTATATGAAGAAGGAGAAGATGAAAATCATATTGTTTTCCCCATCAAAAATCATCCTTTGGTACAAAATGACTGAAGTTCATCAAACTTACGGTATACTCGTAGCACTGTAAAAAAGTCTAAAACCTTCCCTTAATAAGTTAGGTACTGGATGGAAAAGTCTGACGAGCAAGTTATCTTGTTATTTAATTTCTTCATTACATTATACCGAAGTGATTTAATATTAGAGAGCCAGAGTACAAAGTAAATATATATTCTTTTAAATCAATTTACTTTCTTAGCCTCTGTATAATGTCGATGCTAGTTGGGCAGTAGAGTATAAAATGGATGATTTATTACTTTTTGTACCAAGAATCGTATTGAAAATTTAAATTAATTCATTGTATACATTATTGAAATTAATTACATAAATTTAACAGTGGTAGAGCTGCGCAACTGCTCCCGCTGCTGAATAGGCCGGTTCGAACCGGATAAGTACCACGACCTAGCAGAAAATCGGTGTAATGTTGAAGTGTTTTCGCATTTAGTCCGGTGAGTGAGGTTGCCGTTGGCCCATCCCTCTCCCTTCCCTCACTCCACTTCCTCCCCTTCCTCCCTCTCTCACCAACCGCCCTACCTCTGGCCCTTCTTCTCCCTTTTTCCCCGTCTCGCTATCTCTCTCCTTCCCCTACCTGTCACTCCTCCTCTCACTCTCTTTCAAAAATTCTTCTCTTAAAACCTGGTGCAAGTTCTGTAATGTTGCAAATGTCCATGAGCAGTGGTGATCATTTACTATTAGGCGAGCCGCTTGCTCGTTTGTCTGCCAATTCAATTAAAAATAATAACGAAAAATTGGAATCCCTCAAATTGGAAATCGGTTAAGCCGTTAATTGATTTTTTAATGCACGTAACGAGAGAAATAACTTTGCATACATGTCAGTTCAGTGACAGGACATTATTTACTACATAAAATAAATCAAGATTCATGCTTAAAGCAAGTCATCTTTTCGTTCAGAGAAGAGCTTTTAAAAGTAATCTAGACGTTAACGTCTAATGCGGCCAATCGGTGAGATAAAGTTTTACTTAAATAAATTACCCGGCACTCGTCAATCGCCTCCT
Organism: Eurytides marcellus marcellus; assembly: GCA_018247955.1. Classification (NCBI taxonomy): domain Eukaryota; kingdom Metazoa; phylum Arthropoda; class Insecta; order Lepidoptera; family Papilionidae; genus Eurytides; species Eurytides marcellus. The sequence goes on along the minus strand of DWHQ01001862.1, from coordinate 6,695 downwards.
CACGACCTTAAACAATCTCATTCAATTATCCTAATCAATCGGAACATTGAAGTTGCTCCGTAGACACGGGCAAAGTAAGTCGATCGTCCTGTTTGTATTTACCGAACGTGGCGAAACAAGTGTCGAAAGCAATTGTGTTTTATAAAAGCAACTTTTTAATTTGTATCATTATTATTATTATTCTAAGAAGTGTATTGACAGAAATTTATGATCTAATTATCTTCCATTTAGAATATATGTAGATTGACGATAAACAGTTGTGCAATGGCTGAAATTTTACCGCAATTAAATAAATTAGGGTCACGTAATTAATGAGTGGTGTTGACAACCACCATAATTATTTCGTGCTATAATTTTTGAAACCAGAAAAGTTATGTCTGTGACATTGGTAGTATAAAGGTAAATAATAAATATTTTATTTTTTATTCAATTTTACGCATTTTTAAAACAAGTGTTCGTTTAGGGTGGTACTAATGCATTGTCAGTTATTTTACCGGCTATCGCTAAAGTGCGAGTATTAATATGTCCTGGTTTGAAGGTTAGCGTCATTAGTGGGTGTAAAGATATACCATCTCTTACTCTGGGTCCTAATTTTAATCCTGTATGGCTCTGAGTTATGGGTAAAGGCATCAGGTGTACGTCTTGCTTGTATAGTTACTTACCAGAAAAGTCTTACCTGGGAGATATCCTAAAAAAGCTCTTTGCTGTAATTTATAAACAACTTGTGTAATAAGTCTCACGTTCCTCAGTACGCGCTTTATAAAGGCGCATAAGGATAAAAGGTTTTTCTTCGCCTTTTAATTTATAGATAAGTTCATATATAACTTCGAAACCTGCTTCTCATGTATTTCTCCAGCTATTATATTGTTCGTATATTATTTTGTTAATACGAAACCTTCTTTTTTTCGTGTATTAAGTAGCGTTATTAGTAATTAAATGAGCTAATAAATTTTCACCTTAGAGTCGCACCGGGACAATACATACAGTTTTATGAAAACATTAATCAAAGACGTTCCGGAGTTCGCGCTTCAAATATTTTTGGGTCTTTGTTTTACTGAGTTATTGAAAATTGCCATAATTAATTTATTTAATAACATTCTATTTATTTCAATAATTTTAAAAATTATCTGAATTTGTTCGACGTTACAACATATAGTTTAATAGACCTACGCAAGTTAATGCAATATAGAACCTAAGAATCTTTTGTACAATTTACTTTTTCACCATCTGTATTATTTTTCTGCACAATATAAGAAAAAATAACATTCTAAAAGTAATGTTAGCGTGAAATATAAAGTGTTCGTAAAGTGTAATGTAATAAACGTACAAATTTAAATAATAATTAATATTAATTCGCCCGTTGCGTCAAGCATGTTGATGTTACATTTCTGTACTTTTAGCGCAGGAATTTATATTGCGTTACCAGATCTGATTAAGCCGTAGTCTGCGAACTGCATGCGCCCTACTAAAGGAGACAAAAGTGAAAAAGTAGTAGGTGTTAATACAAATAAAAAAAAAACTGAATTAAACAAGACGCAAGACGTATATTTATTACAATGTGGTATAATAAATATATATACAACTAGTAACTAATAATATAAGTCATACAGTAAAGTAATGTACGTTCTTTTCCCTCAACTTATTTTATATTTTATTTTATGAGACACCAAACGAATGTTCTTATTTAATGCAGCCCAGGGAGGTTAAAAGGTTGAACAACTCTGCTGTAAACGTGTGCGTGTCGTTTATGTTCAGTACAGCGGGAAGTACTCTCTTGTCAGTGGGGTTCTTTCAACGCGAGCATGAAATATGCGGCACTTCAATCCTCCATTGTTTCGCACTTGATATATGTTCATCGCGCGTAAAATTATCTCCATTCGCCCATTTTTTTTTTATCAAAAGCAATACGAACCCAAAATGTACACTGCCAATCTGGCCCTTTAACATCAGGGTTATCATCTCCGAAAGGGTAAATGGAGTAACATTTTGTATAGAAATAAAAATATCTTGGGCAAAGCTCGCCGGGGCTTATAATGTATTGTGACAGATAAATCCGAGGATCGGTGTAAAACGACCCTGACCCTACGTCAGCGAAGGGGAAACTTTAGCGTGAATAAAAAAGGAGCCCTGTCCTTTTTCCCTCGGTGTTATTGTCAAATATTTTGTTTACATAATGAACGAAAGTCCGAGTGGCGAGGCCGAAGGATGGCGCGGCACGCAAGCCGTAGCTTGCGGCAGTCACGCGACGGCGGCCGAACGCTACGGTACCCGGCCTCTACGCCGTAGCAATTATTGGCTGCACAGTACGTTACGTCGTCGGGATGAATTTCCTTGTATTGTTGGCATTTCTCGCCACGGCCCATGCTCGTGCGGTAAGAAAGTTTATTATTTCATATTCATTAAAGGAATGTAGTAAAAGTGAACGGGATTTAAAAGACTGAGCTCTGACTTAACATAAAGCTAAAAGAATATATGTGTTATTTTTATGTTAAATCTTTGGTTAGCAAGGCTTAATTTATTTAAGTACAAGCAGTAGAATATTAATATAATTAACCATTTCGCGAACTTGTTTGGTTACATAAAGTTTGCTCTCGTGTTATAAATAAATGCTATATATATAAGAATTAATTAGGATAAAATAAAAATTTTAATACTTCCTTTATTATATTGTTAACTTAAAAATATAGACGCAAGAAAAAACGTATGTATTAATATATGTAACTATCGTTCTTCGACAGAAGTTATTTTTAAAGCAGTTTAAAATGATTATTTTAAATATTTCATTAATAATAATAAAAAAAAACAACACAAAATACAAACAATAAAGACCAAGGATGTATTTTAAGTACAAAATTAAAAAGAAACTGAACCACATTTAGTGGAACATTAACTAAAAAATTCATTCAGTAATCGTATAAGTGCGTAAATATCCAATGTCTTTAGATATATATTTTTTTATAGTCTTCAGATATACAAACATATACAAAGTGAAATTCCTAACGAATATAATAAATGAGTTCACTCTATATTGTTATCTGCATAAAGTAAAAATAGTACTTTGTGTTAAGTTTCATTGTAATCCCAGTAATAACCTCTAATTCGTAAGTAGGAATGAATTAAGGCAATAATTATCACATGATAAACAAATCATAAAATATCTAATCGAATTATTAATTAAATACGAATGCTAGTCATATTATACGTACATACATAATTTTAAAAGTTGGACATATAAAGCTTAATTTTTCTAAAATGCTTTTATCAACAGCTATATTTTGTTAAGCATTTTAATGCTACTTCTTTATTGTTAAATTCTGAAAAAATATTCTACCCAGTATTTTATCTAATAAAAAGTAAAATTTCAAAAAAGGTTAAAAAGTTCAATCATTTTATTACATTCGCTTTAAATTATCTTTTATTTTCTCATTAAATATTTTTTTTTCATAAAAAAAGTACTAGCAGACAAGTTACATAAATAGTTTTACCGCTACACAATCATTTCTTTGATATCATAGGAATCTCATGTTACCTTTGTAGAGTTTATTTGTTAGAAAAGATAAATAAGAAAATTATTATACGAACTTTTTGTAAGTAAAGCCGTAATTTGTATTTTATAAAAAAATATTTAAAAATATGACGAGTATATACGTTCATTTAAAAGTGATATTTTCGTGTGAATATTCAATAATATTCTCAAATAAAATTCAAATCAATGATATCATAATTGAGTTACAATGTTCTAACATCGAGAGAAATGAGAAGTCGTGGATATTTTTTTTACATTGAACTTTATATAAACCATCGATCGAACTATCATGACTTTTCACTTAAATGTTTTTACGGACTTTTAGACACTATCTTAGTCTATTTATCCGTCAATTTTATATCAGACAGTGCAATCAATGTTACAATTACAATAAGTTATCACTTAGAAATGAAATTATTTAATTCAAAAGAAATTCATTCAATTAAACCTCACCAAAACATTGCAAGAACGTAGGAAGTGGTATTGTTAACATTTTATTAGGGTGAAGTTTGTTCGGAGTGGGATCGTTCGTTAGGCTAGGGTGGTAACGAATTTCTCGTCTTACTCTGTACCGCTTTATATTAAAGTTCTCTCAACTTATGCACGCAATTTTAGATGCAAATTCCAGTTTGACCTTTAGTACAATTGTTACAATATATGTCGTGTTTTAGTTTGTCAGACATATGTCGAATAAGAACTTTATTCATTAGATGACCGCAGAGGAAGTATTTGGATAATTTTGTTATTAAGCACGGTTAACTTCAGACGTTTACGACTTTATTTATACATTTTCATCTCAGTTATCTCTATTATCGTTTATTATATTATTGGTAACCTTAAATTTCTTGTTTTTAATTATAGGTGAATATCAGTAACACGTGGGTTCTTCCTGAAGAAGGTTTCCCTGTTTTCTATCGCTACTTCAGAGACCGTATCTCTTGGTATGAAGCAGACGCCGTTTGCCAATTCCATCACGCAAATCTGGTCACGGGTAAATATCATAATGTGCAACGAATTTGATTTTTTTTATGCTGCTCTATGGATGTTACGATATTGGTTATTAATGAGTCAGGTAAGACATCATTTAGATCTGTTAGTTCACTTTTCCAAAGACACATTTCGTAGATGGTACTTTCATACAATAAGTAATGAATAAATATATATATTTTAATACTTCTTAAGACGGCTTTAGTGTGTTTCTTAACTTCATAGCTAAATTAACTACTCAGTAAAGTTTGGCCCAATCTGTTATAGTGTGATAAGTTTGAAACGGACCTAAGTTATTGACATGTCAGATGAATTTTCGTTTGAATTAAGCTCAAAGTTTATTGTTTTTCGTTATTTCACTATTCCATATCTTCTCATATTTCAAAGGCGATGGTTGATGGAATTTCATAGGTAGCAAATAAGTAGATAAAATATAGAAAAAAAATGTGAGATGAACATACTGGTGAATAAATATTTGAATTAAATTAATAAAATTTAATTATTGTTTGGCGCAACAAATTAGGTCTTAAGGATACATTTGTCCCTATAAATTTCATTAGAGCCACTCCAAACATTATTCTTTATATTATATTTGCTAAACTAGGTCTACATAAGCTGAGTGTTCCTTTTGGCCTAGTTTTGGATACTTTGGAAGTAGTTAAACAAGCCCCCCGTCACATACATATGAAACTCATAACTTGCAAACTTTCTTTTATTGACAAAAGTACAAAACTTTCACGTTCATAAATTATCATATACCACTTTAGATCTTTTATGTGTCACACACACAATGTCAGTCCGATATTTTACTTATATAGTGTTATTTATTTTTTAAAGGTGATTTTTTTATTACACCAAGATTAAGTAATTTGGAGCAAAAAGAGTGCCAGTAACGAGAGCCAATGGCTGTTTAAGTGAGCAAGTTAAAACCGCAATGGCGCTTTCGGACTTACTATGTTTAAAAATATTTGTTTTGGTGTACTTCGTACCCGTCGCGCTTATGACAACTCTGGCCCAAAGGGATTTGTTCCCAGTCCCAATAACCTATTTTCATAATAATAAGAAAATATTTTGTATCACCTTAGTAATAACTAAATAGTATATAAATAATACCCGTCACAAATTAAACATCAGAGTTTCATTTTAAAATTTAGAGGTTTTGGGAGTAAAGAGTGTTTAAGTAAAATGTAAGGTGTTTATTAAATTTCCAAACTAAAAATACTTGTATTTGTAAATTTGGATGGTGTTACAGAATACACATATGGCATATAGTATACCAATCAATAACAGCTCTATATGAGGTTTAAATGTATGCTACTTGGCAAAGTCTTAAAGCATCAACTTATTTTTATTAAGCAGTGGGACTCCTTTGTAAAGTCTGCCTGGGCATTGCCAGTTATTCTTCCAAAAAGTTCTACTTCTGGCTTGAAGGGCAACGTTGCCAACGTAATAATTGGGCATAGAGATATAACATTTTAAATCTCTGTGTGGAGGGGAGCGCAGCGCAGGGCCAAGCAGATTCTGTATGACACTGTGTTGTTATGGGCAGACGTTTGGCTTACCATTAGGCCACGGCTTGCTGCTAGCTCCTATAAAAAGTATTAATCAAACGTTTGTAATTTGCAAAACTATACTGCAATAAAGCACGTAACCGTGTTTAATGAAAATGAACAGACAAGCGGAAAGACTCTTTTTATTATAGTGGAGCAATTATGATAAATTGGTTTCATTTACTTAAGCTAATGAATTGCTTTATAAGCGATGGGCTAGGTGTGGCTTTGACGTCATTGTGTTTGGGGGACTACTAAACATAAAGGTGTGCCGGATATCGATCGTTATCTCGCATTATTACCTAAAGAACATGGATTATGCCGCTAATTTAAATCTTGTTGGTGTGGAGGGTTCACTATTTAAATAAAAAGATGTATGGCATCATCTCTATTTACATGGGTCGAAGACAATGTAATTGATTAAGAACCCCAATAAGATATAGATGTGATAAACCGTTTTAAAATGTGATATTATTGTATAAGTGTGTTTGTATATATATTGATTAATATTTTTTATTACAAATATTTATAGGTCACATTTTAATTAATTTGATGTAAAGTTTGATGTTCAAATACATTAAAAGTGTACCTTTATAATAATAATAATTGTTATAATAATCACAAAATATAGG
>DWHQ01001861.1:0-10170 GCA_018247955.1 Eurytides marcellus marcellus | reverse complement strand
GTTTATATGCATATGCATGCATTGGGCTCTCCGTTCGCCGCTGTTTTTTAAAGTCTAAAATACCCGGTTTTTTTTTATTTCTGTGCTTACTTCTCGCATTGCAGGAACAGAATCGGCTATATCGATATTTAGCTCTTTAACTAAATTTGCTAACTCCCGTTTCTTTTCTCTCTCTCTCTCTCTCTTCTTTTCTCTAGCTCTTTAGCAGCATTTTTATCTTCAGATTGGCGGAATCCGTTCCGCAACATTGGATTGAAATAAATGTGTTTACTTCAAAATATGGACTTAAATGTATTCAAAAATAAGTTCTATATTACCGTTCACGGCATTTCATTGGATATCTTTGTACTTAAACGTTTTAAGAGTACATATTTATGGACACTAATAAATAAATTAGTATAGTATTATCCCCTTTAGAGCTGCTCAAACATAATCGATTTTTTTTTTGAATAACCGGTGCAAATCAGTTTTAGAAAAAAACGATGAAAAAACGTTTTTTTTTTGTAGATACGCATTGTGTACACGGAATTTGACGTATCTAAATATTGTTATATGTTGTGTTTTGGAGTCGACAAACTTACTTTGTTTCTTACCTGCGACAAATAAAGTAAAAATATCAGCTTAGTTTCAATGAAGAGGACTAGAAATGATGCAGTTAAAGCGGCTGTTACTTCCTACTTAGAACGCCGAAACTATCCTGTGAGTAAGATTAATATTATTATAAGTTTAAAGGTGTTCTTTATAAGGTAAAATAAATAATATTATTTCAGGATATTGAAATATTTAGTAACAACAACTCCACTAGTCGCAGTGCTGAAGAGATGGCTGTCGCTACTATTGTTCAATGTGAGGCGAGTCGTGCTAATTCTATTCTCTTTTCCTGCATCAACAATGATCCCGGCCAATATGATGTACAATACACGAGGTTAAAAATATAAACAAAATAAATTTTCTAAGGTATTCCGCTTGTATGATGAAGATTAATTATGTTGTATTTTTATAGACTGTTCAACTTTATTAAGGAGATAAAAATAGAAAAAGTGAAAAATGAGCTACTAGCATTATTGACACCACTTCTTTGTCATTTGTATTTGGAAATGCTTCGAGGCGGACATGGAGGTGCTGCACAAATGTTCCTTAAAAGACATTCGGCTACACTACCACAAAAAGATTTGTCTTACCATCAACCAATTGATGGTAATTTGCCATCTGCATTATACAGGCCTAACAGCTTAGAACAGCTCTTTAATTCTTTACAAAATGGTACAATTGATAATGAAACTCCAGAAAAAGATTACATGAATCAATTACTAGATGATATTGGCACAATATATACACTTCAGGAAATAGAAACAAGACCTTCAATTGCAGCTTTCAGGTGAATTATCAAACCCTTCCCTCCTAGATTTATCTTAAAATGTGATAAATGACACATTTAATATGAATTCTCAGCTAAACTATTATCATGATACATTGTTTCATATACTAGTAACATTTTTTAAAAAAATTTTAAATATTGTCAATACAGTGACTTGCTGTAAGTGAGTTGAAAAGAAGTGCCAAAACCAAAAAACCCTTTGTGGAGTTGACCTGGTTTGGTACCATTGTATTGGCATTTTTAAATTGTCATAGAAGTCAGTGTCCCATAGCAGGGACATTTTTAAATCGACATAAAAGTTCCCGTGGTCAGAATCTTCAAAAATTGCAAAAATGACAAAACACTGGTTTCATATGCATTGTGATTCATGTTTCAATTTTATGTGTGAGATAAAGAGATTATCAGTTTCAACAAATTCTATGTGTTTTACTATCCATATATTAAACTTTAAATCCTCTACAGAAAAGTAGTAAATATCCTCTTGACAACACTAGTTTTGCTCCGACCTGCTGGCACTCCTTACAATGAAATCGGCTGACCACAAAAGGTTAAGTGCACAACTTGCTCACTCCATCCCTTTTTGTCCTAAAAAAATATATAAATTCCAGCACAAATTTCCTTTAGCTACTTACAAGTGAAACAACATATCTTTATAACCTAACATGATGAATTATTTTGTACATACTTTGTTAACATTTTTTACAGGTCCTGTAAATATGATATATTTTTATCACAAGATGCTTTAAATATGTTAAAAGCTTATTTAGCCAAACATGGTCATGTCTTATTGATACAAGTGTTGCAAACCTGGTTTCATATTGATATTAACAGCGATTCAAGTAAAAAAAATAGTGTGAGTTGTCCATTCCTATTTAATGAACTACAACAATATTGGCATTGTATAAAAATATTTGTATTCCATAGGATGATGAAGATCAGAATGATGATGTCAATACACATATTACAAACAATGATGATAAAACACTTGATAAAAATGGTATGTCTAATGGAAAAGTTCAATTCAAATTACAAATATTCATTGTGCTATGAAAAACTAAAATATTTAAATTATTTGCAGACATATTTTCAAAATGTAATGGACATGCAGAATACCAAAATGTTGATAAAGAATTGAGGGAACTTCAAGATGCAATTAAGGGTGTTAGAGAATCAATAGCACCACTAAAACTGTATAAAGTAGCTGCTCCTGACACTTAGTAAGTATATAAGTACATAATTGCTTTAGTATTATTATAAAAAGTGCTAATTCAGCTTCTTTAATACATTATACACTAATAAACTCAGTGTTGTATGGCTCTCCTCAAGTTGACATGCACAATGTTGTGGAATATTAAAGGGTACAGGTAGCTTTTGAATATTCTTTGTGAAAAAGTTCTATGTTCATCAGTGGTCTTATGTCAAACTGTATAAAATTAATTAATTATTTCTGTACATAGCTCAACTATCACACAGAGGCTGTTTTAATTTTCTAATTTTTAAAGGCAACCTGCCCACCAAACAGAGCAATCTGTTAGTATATAATACTGTATGTTGGGTTTAAGATCAAAGTTACAGTTCCAGAATACAAAATAATTATAGGAAATCTTCAAATATATATTTGCAGTTGTAGATACAGCTTAAATCAACTTGAACTGTGGCATATAAATTTTTACATATTCCTATTTTGCATTGTTTCAGCTTGGTGTGTGGGAAAACAGACCTTAGTTGTAATGTGCTGTGTGGAGGGTTCAGCAACTCTGAAATAAGACTATGGGACCTTGGACAAAATAATGTAAAACGAAGAATTAATCGTAACATCTCTGAAATAGAGTTAGCATGTTATATGCCACCTGAACCTGAAACCCCTGCAGACACCTACTTGTAATAATTATATTTTATATCTCTGTATTATGCAAAAAAATATTTCAAATTAAAATGTTGATACCTTACTATCTGCCTTTGTCACTATATTAAAGATTTATACTAATCTAATTTTCAGCCAGATAGGTACAGGGTTGCCTTTGCGTGGTCACTCAGGATCGGTACAAGCTGTTAGTATTCTTTCAAGGGAGCAGCTTATTTTGTCTGCCTCACATGATAATACCATGAGAGCTTGGAGGTTGTCTGATTACTCATGTGCCTCTGTTTACAGGTATATTTTTTATTTTGTGTTTTATTTTTTTTCTTCCTTGTGACTATTAAAACTGCTTTTTTGTGTTTTAATTTTTATTTAACATTGTATTCATATCAAAATTATGATCATAAAGATATATTTTAGGGGACACAATTACCCAATTTGGTGTATGGACGTTTCGAAAAACGGACTCTTTATTGTAACCGGTTCGCACGATAAAACAGCAAAACTATGGTCCCTTGACAGAACATTTCCCATAAGAGTGTTTGTAGGACACATGTCTGATGTCACAGTAAGTATTTTTTTATAAATATATGTACATAGTATCTTAAATATATAGCATAAATTTTTGTTATGTTTTAAGACCATCTTTTATTGGAGTAGTAAACTTTACTTAAATTTTGCAAAACATGATAGCTCAAGTGTCCATGTGTTTTTTTTTATCTATCCCTATTACCTTCTGTGCCTAAGAAGCCTTTGCCACCTGAACCTGGACATATAGACTGTTACTTTGCTATATAGTATCTCTAAGTAAACATATCTCCTATCATTGCAATGTCGATGACCTGTTTAGCGCAGTTGCTAAGCTATTGACTTCGGCGTCGCAGGTCGTGGGTTCGATTGCCACACGGGACAAATATTTGTACGAACTACAGATAATTGTCCTGGATCTGGACGTTTATTCGTGTGAAATTTATGTATGTAAAAAAGCCCTTGTAATACAAGATATTTCTATCTTACAATGAGGGCAGCGTTTTTTTAAAGAAAAAAAAATGTTATATTCATGTTGCAACAAGATCCTTCTTTGCAAACTCCTGGTCATAATGCAGCTTGAGACAATCCATAGAAGCATGGAAGATACTTAAATATTGAGTTTAAACAGCCATGTTCCATGAGCTTATTTACGTTTATGAGATAAATTGACGCTATGAGAAAGTCGTACGCCCAATGGTAAGCGAGACTTCGATCTATAAAAACACTGTTACACAGAACTACCCATAGATTTATGATAGCATATCTCTATGGCCATGCAATTAGGCCTTTGAAGCCGGCAAACAGTGGTGCTTACACATTACTGTTTACGAATAATTGGCAATGTTGCCCGGGCAGAGTCAGCAAGAGTTACCCCTTATTATCTTGGTAACTTGGTTGGACTACTTGTGATCCCAGTCTGTATACATATTTGCGTTGCCTGAGGGTTGTTATCATGCCTAGGAAACCGTAGTTGTTTTCTAACGGTGGTAAAACCAACTCCCGCTACTGCTGAATGGGCCGGCTCGAACGGGGTAAGTGAGCGCGTTTCGTCTGGTGAGTGATTGCCGATGGCCCCTTCCTCCCCTTCCACAAGAATTCTCTTAAATTTCAGCAACGCATTTGTACTTGGATGTTGCAAATGTCCATGATCACCGGTGATCGTTTGCCGTAAGGTTTTTTTAGTAGGAGGGCAAGCGAGCAAGTAGTTCACCTGGTAGTAAGCGAACAGTGCTGCCCGTATTGGCAACTTCGAGACTTGCAAATACGTAGTCAGCTTTTAAAATGGGGAGGATAGGGAGAAGGAGGAAGGAGGCTGCTAACCACCAAAAAATGTATAATTAATATGACCAACCCAAGTCGATCGAACCCACGCCTCATTATACCGTAACCGATGCCTTAGTAACTACGCCAAGCGGGTAATCGACTAAATTGTACTGACGTTTATTTATCAGTGCGTTAAGTTCCATCCAAACGAGGCGTATATGGCGACCGGCGGCGCGGATCGCAGTGTCCGCCTATGGACCGTCTGCGACGCGCGGCTCGTGCGTGTGCTTTGCGGACACCGCGGAGCAGTACGCGCCCTAGCTTTCGCACCCTCAGGCGCCTACTTGGCTAGTGCTGGTAAAAGGATGCTTTTACAACATTTTTTATAATTTACTGACGAAACGAAAAGGTCTGGGCCTGATGGTTATCACTTACTCATAACAGCTTAGTACACAAATTTTTAAACTAACTAAAGAGTGCAAAAATTTACCTGACTTCCTATTGAGATCATCACACATTCATTCTAATAAACAGCGCCTTTCAAATATGATAATACTTGCACATCACTGTTTTGCAACAAAACACCTGATATCTATGAAGTACTTCCCTAAGGGAGCCTGCAAGATCTACTTCCATATATTAACATGACAATTATATGAGTATACATTATGATTTCTTGTCATAACTTTGATCATTCATTTTAGCACTATATATGATCACTTGAACATATATATTGCTAAAATTTTCAATTTGCCAATGTCTGCAACTCTCATTAAATATAATTGAATTCACTCTATACTATCAGTTATGATTTGTGGTTGAAACACAACCTTCGTTTTATACTTGGTATTATCTCTCAAAATTATTGTGTTTTTTGTCTTTGCGTTTCTAAATATAATTTATTTTTGCCAGTACTTGATTTAAATTTAATGTTGGTCATATACTCTCAAAATTATTGTCTGTTTTTTTGTCTTTGTGTTTCTAAATATAATTTATTTTTGCCAATACTTGACTTAAATTTAAAGTAGGTCTATAAATGTGCAGACTAATTTGGCTTATATACACTTAATTATTTTTAATTTCTTTAGGTGATGACAAAAAAATTAAAGTATGGGACCTTGCTGCCTGTACTTGCATACATGAACACCGAGGGCATCATGGTAAAGTTACAGCCTTAGACTGGTCAGCAGTTGGAAAAGCAAGCTTAACTAATAGGGTTCTATCTGACCCAAATGATATGTCAGCAGATAATTCACTGTTATGCTCAGCTGGTATGGATGGTATTGTGAAAATGGCATGGGACAGCAATACAAAGAAGTAAGTCCAATTTCTGAATGAATGCATTATAACACTTGTTTGTATTAAACAATATTTTTTTTTTTATTACTTAATCCATATCTTAGTTTGAAAATAGCATAAACAGATTGAGAAATGCAAATAGTTATGATAAGGTAATAATCAGTTATATTTTAGAATAATTATATTTTAGTGATAATAAAGTTTAAAATAACACAAACATACGTAAACAAATGAAATGAATAGGAGTATAATTATTTAGTGAAAAAGTAATTTTATTGAAAAAGGAAACAATATACATAATTATGTTAAACCTTTGTTTTTTTCCAGACAAGGATCCAGTCCAGAGATGCAAACTTCTATATACAATACAAAATGCTCTTATTTAGTTGATGTTCAAGTGCATCCAGATTGGTTAGTTGCCATTGGAACAAATAGATAAGACACTTGAGCTTATGATACTGCAAATTTAATAAATTTGTTAAAGCCACATATTTGTTGTTTTCTTTTAAGTAATTATTCCAGTATGAATTAACCAAGCCATGATTTACATGATTTCTATACATATATCAATTCTTATCCCTTTTGAAAAAGTTAAACATTGTTGCTTGTTTCCCATTTTGTGATGGGGATGCCTTTTTCTTAGATTTCTTTGTACTATTTTTATCTTCCTTTGGAGAAGTGTTGATTTTTATTTTATTTACACCAGCAACATTTTCTTTACTTTTTACTTCCTCATCATTATCAGAACAACTCTCATATACTTCTTCTTTTTTGGTCAAAATATAACCATCATCACTTGTATATGTCTTTTCAACAATTTTTCTTTTCTTTTTTGGATTTGTAATGCCTGATGTTACTTTAATTGTATTCACTGTAGGAGTTGGTGGTATTTCATCATCAGACTCATTTAGGATATCCATTTGTTCTTTATCAACAAATGGGTCATTATCTTCAGTATCACTGTCACTTTGAGGTACACTTAAAACTCTTTTTCTTTTCTTATCAACCCTTAAATTTTTTTTTGTTATTGTCTGTAATTTAGTTTTTTCAACACTATTACTTTCAATTGGTGTCTCACTTTGGTGTTTGCCCTTTTGAATTTCAGTTGGCTCTTGAGCTTTTACATGGACATCAACAGCTTTGCTTTCTACCTTATTTTCTGTTTTGACAGGCTTTTGAGGACTATCTTTTCTTTCTTCCTTCATAAATTCCTTTTTAATGCTAGCACCATTTGTTTTGTTAAAGAATCCTGCAATACCCTTCTGTTTTACTACAACCTGATTACTTTTTGTTTTGCTGTTTAAATCCTTTTTGGGTGAACATTGTTCCACTTTTATTTTAGCACATGTATCCGAGACAATTTTCTTTTCTAATTCATTTATTTGTTTCTCTCCACCCTCTTTTTTCACGTTTTTCTGAGAATAGTTTACAGTTTTTTCTTTTGTTAATGATAATAATTCCTGACTTACAGATTTTAGAGTTCCAATTTCATCAGCAGTCCTTTTAACACAATTACTGCCTTTTATTACACCAGTGCATAAAATTAAATCATCAATTTTATTGGTTGCTAACAACGAAGCACTGTCCATTGTTGAAAATCCTTTATTAACGCTATATACGTGTTCAAAAAAAATACTTTTGAAACTTTTTTTAAGGGCATCCAGTTCGACTTCTGTACATACCACTGTTCTCGCAACGCAACTATGCAATATACCTGATACTATATAATTAATATTGAGCTCAATATTTTTATTTTTTTGCCGAATATTTTCTACTGCTTGACGCAACAACATCTTGCTTTCATTAACATGAATGCAAAGTTCCCTGCTGAGGGAAACATATGTTACTAACTTCTCTTCATCTAGTATCATATGTTGCAATGTATTCATGATTTCATTTTTGTATTCTGCCATTTCCAAATTAAATACTAGTCGCAAGTAATTTAACCGCTTTTTCTCTAACATTAAACATTGACAGGACTAATTTGACATGAAAGTGACATTAGACAGATCTATGCTTTAATTATACAGTGGATTCCCGGTAATCCAGCGCCCCCTGTAATCCGAATCATCTATTTTTATTGAGTATTTTTTTTTTACAATCTTCGCTAATGTAAATAAGATTGAATAGGTTACAATTTGTACGCACCACCACTATTGTGCTCGACGTAACTCTTTTAACACTATTGTAACTTTGAAAGTGATAGAGCAAGTTGCTGCTAAAGTACAGATAAGTCCGCAAGATTTGGGAATCTGGTGCCGTGGAATGGAAAAGGAGGATTTTTTTAAATGTAATGTCTGATGAAGAGATTGCTAGTAATACAACAATAAATCAAGAAGATGACGACGATGTAATTGCAACTACTCCGCAAGTAACAGCACAAGGTGTAATTAACACCTTTGAAATGGGCTGAAGCGAATGATGCATCTTACAACGAACTTTTACTTTTGAGAAGACTGAGGGACAAAGCTTTGGTCTCGCGTTTCAACAATGTTAAAAAAAAATATAAATATTTTTTCGCGATTAATGATTGATTCATATGTAAAGTTATTAGTTTTTGTAAGTTCTAGTGCATCAATGATGATAATTTTATAATAAAACGTAAGCCCTCTATGGTGTTGTTTAATTTACTAAAATCGACATACATAATGAAGTGTGATTTGTACTTGAGAATACAACATATTAAATCTTATCATTGGATTTGTGATTGGATAAGAAATCCAGAATATAGGGGCAATGGGGTCTTACGCAATACTCTATAATTCGACAAATTCGATAGTTCGACCCTGCCCTGTAAAACGTTTGCCTTATTACTGAGGGTCCACTATATACGCAATACTTTTTATATTTGCAGTGTAACTGAGATGACTAAAGCTCACAAAATAAATGCAATTGCACTTTAGGAGTATTGTAAGTGAACTCCATATTCTGGATGCAATATCACCTTTTATTCTAGAGAATATTTCTATATATATATGTTAGCTCTTCCTGTGAGAGGTAACAGAAAGCTCAACAAATGCCGTCGAAACGAAGATTTATACCGAATGTTGTGAAGTTTCCCGCTCCTTCATTTAGATTGAACGATGCCTAACAGCGTGTTTCATTTTTGATATAATAAGGCATCGTTTGTAAAATGTATAAGTAAGGTTTGTTAAATTATAAAAAGGGAGATTCTTGATTTATCTGATTTTTGTTCAAAGAGGAATGTGTAAGAATTAATGCACAGCTTTGCTAACGTAAATATTGAGCATAGAAATATAACATCTTAAATATCGGGATGATGAGCGCATCGAAGTCAAACAGATTCTGTTTCGTTTGATTGTATCTGCACTTCATTTCGTAAAAAAAAAAAAACAAAGGTGTCTATTCCGTAGTCCAATTTTAGTTTTTCACCACTATAATAAATAATCTAAATTACGGTTGTAGAGCCACGCAGCTGTTCCCGTTGCTGAATGGGTCGGCTCGAACCGGATAAGTACCAGGACCTCACAGCAAATCGGCTTGAAGTGGAAGAGTTTTTGCTCCCGCGTTTCGTCCGGTGAGTGAGGTGGCCGGTGGCACACCCCCTCACCTTCCCTTCTTACTTCCCTCTCTACTTCTGCCTCCATCTGTTCCCTTCCTGTCTCCCCTTCCCGCTCTCTCTTTCCTCCTCCCTCGCTCTCTCCTCCCCCTCCTTCCCAGTTGTAAAAATTCCCCCCCTTAAAGGTTGGCAACGCATTTGCAAGTTCTATAATGTTGAAAATGTCCATGGGCGGCGGTGATCGCTTACCATCAGGTGAGCCGCTTGTTCGTTAGTCAGTCTACTACATAAAAAAAAATAATCTAAATGTTACTATTATAA
>DWHQ01001860.1:0-10170 GCA_018247955.1 Eurytides marcellus marcellus | reverse complement strand
GAGCTACCACGGCACCCCGCATATGCTTTTCATAAATAATAAAGTTGTAATCGTTTTACATCCATTTTAAAGTTTCCTGAAATTTTGACTGTTGTAATAATTTTTGGCCGTAAAATAGTTTCTTATCAAAAAGTTAAATTCGAATACAAATTCCTACTCCTCTGAACTGGGCAAGTAACATTTCATGAATAGCTTGTGAAAAATCATATGAAATGATTTTCATTCTTATTTCGTGCTACTTCCATTCATATAGACTGCTACAATTAACACTGAAATCGCAGATCAATCGCTTTTCATTTATTCGACTATTGATGATTTTTTAATGATTGGAAGAATTTTTAAATTGCCTGTCCCAATATACAACTGCAATAAAATACAAAAGAAATACACACATAGCACATGTACGTAACGCGAAAATGAAATGACGAATGTGTTACATTTTGCAATTACGTACGTAAGTATGTAGCAATTTAATGATGAATTCATAATTCATTACTAGAAATAAACAGTAGCATGTGTGACATTAGGTCACTGCGAAATAAAAATCATTGCCTGTGAAATTTCACAAATGAAATCATAAGAAGAAAAATCATCGTTTCATCGGTACATGTAAATGCTAGATTATATCATAAAACATGAAGTATCAAAGTTAAATTTGATTTTATCGTAAACAGAAAAACATTGTCGCCTTTGTCGATTTTACGACCATGGAGTAGTCGAAGATTTGGCACAGTTGAATTTTCAATAGAGAAGGAACAGACTTTAAAAAAAAGTCAAATTCAACTAATTGTATTATGCAATTGTAGAAATTAAGTAAATTGCGAGGCTACATTCCCGAAGCCGAAGTAAATACATAAAATTTTGATGACCCGTTCGGCGCAGTTGCTGAACCATTGGCTTCGGTGGCGCAGGCCATGGGTTCCTTTTCCATCTGAGGTTCCAGGTCTGAGTGTTTGTCCGTGTAAGATTTATGTATGTAAAACACCCTCACATCGCAAGATAAGCAGTTTCTATGTCGTCTATTTGAGTACAGTGTATTTAGTGTATTGTCCATAATGTTCCATCCGTTGAGTATACAATATCGCGGCAAATCACATAATGACAAAGTGAACACCAACTTACAGTTTCTGGAATCAGCGATCACTACGAACGTCTTTGCAGCTAGAAAATTTTAAGGCCTGTGTGTCAAGTGCACTGCGCACTTGAAACACTTGTGATCACTACCTATGGTACCTGTACCAAAATTCTAATTGTTTCGTTCCTCAAAAATTTACTGTACAATATTTTCTCGCATTCCAGTTTTCGTAGTACAGCTAAAACAAAAAGGTAAATTAAAAATTATAACATTTGAATTTCTTAACTCACAGTCGATCTGAGGTCGTTCTTTTATGTTTCTTTAATTGTGCGCAGTAAAAGCAGGGCAGTCACGATCATCTGTCAAGTTTTAGCTTTAATTCAACACCGTTGTTGTTGACACGGTTATCAAAGCGATTTCCATTGAGACAAGAGCTGAATGAAATTTTTTTAATTACTGAATATTGGGTTTACGTCGTCTCGCATGAACTCGACCTCTGGCGCGGTTCAGTGACTGAAGCTTGTTTGCCAATGCCATGAGACTGGAGGTGTGCGAGGCGGCATCGATCGATTATGATTTACTACTACTAACTCCATTCATAAGCGATTCTTTTAGGTGAAAAGGTGGTGAATGTACGGATGGTTTAATTATTACTATCCGAAGGTTATCTGAAATGCTCAAAAGCGGTTATTTTTCTCATCAAACGAATTACTAAAACTGCTACTTACCAGTTTGAATACTTCGGATAGTATTCAGTACAGAGGCATGTTAATGTCAACAAAAAAAAGACAATGACTCGGTCCCGGCACCATACCATCTCGCATTACTATCAAGTTGGTTTCTCTGATACTCTCTGATACTCCATGGTGATGTAGAATACTCAGCACTCAGAAATGTTATATTATTTATGCCCAGTTTATCGTGGAACTGTGAAAGCTGTATTAGCCTCACCATTTGATAACACCGAAGGCTATTGTGTGGCACTACCACAGAAATAAAATTCATTCACGAACGATACGTAGTTCGCCTCCACCCATCGATTAATCAATGCCGCCGAGCGTCGCTGTTTCATCTATCATTTGTATCGGTGTTGCTCGTTTTCGTCGTATCATTCCTCAAACGAGGTTGTAAACGTCTGTCTGGACTCGTCTCTTGAAACATTTGTTGCTCGGACACGATTCAACGTGAACTTTCACTAATCGCATTTGGGTTGTGCGCTTTTTTGTTGCATTCGATACAAACTTTTTACCTAATATTAATAACAGTGGTTACCTTTTTCTCTCCTCGCTCGGTGTACCGAAATCTACCAGACCTATAAGATTACCAGTGTCAAGAAATACTTTTGATGTGGACGAAGTTATTTATTGAATCGAATAATTTGATCTCAATACAAGTAAATTGTTTTTTTTTCACCTTTGAAACATTATCTCCACTTAATAATAGTATTATGTTAGGTGTGCAGGATACGTATATATTAATTTTTAATGGCAGATTAACACTCGGTTCCGTAAGCTTTTACTGAGTAATTGCACTAGTGCAACAAACACAAATGTAGTCGTTGCAATACTATTTAAATAAAAAAAATGTATCGGGATGGACAAATTTTACGGCATCAGGCTTCCTTAATTATAGTTTTTGATTTTATAGAATTGAACATTGAAATGTCATTGAATCTTATCAGGTTCTCTATAATGTTACGACTATTTATCATAAAAGCAAATTAGCACACATGTTTAGAAAGCAACACCGTTCTCCTTCGATAATATGAAAATATATCTTAAATAATATAAATCTAAACATACGATTTATTTAATTTTTTAAAAATGGTTTATTTTTAAACGGCGATAACCAATTTCGCACAGTTATTTATAACAACATTACAAAACTATAAAGCTAAAAATAAACTGACCAATTTGGGATTAGATAAAAAATATAATTTGAATAAACAGCCACATTTGAATGCGACCTCAATTTGAGGAGATATAAAATCTTCAAATGGATAATCAACAGGTTGAGAATCATTAAAATATAACGGTTATCAGCCCGGGTCACACTGTTTGCATCGCTAAAAATAAACATGTAAACGTTGAGAACAGAAGTTGACAAGTGTTGTGCTGATGGAGTGTGAAAGAAATATGGGGATGTAGTGTTGGAGGCGCCCCCTGGTGGCGCGGATGGCTACTAGAGCGAGGTAGCGCCCGCATGGGGCAAACGGCGAGCATGTGCCGCCTCCACGGATCATGTCTCCACCACAAGAAAAGTACGTATTGCTCATTTTATTCACTTTTAATGAAGGACGCAAGGTCACACGGAAGGTCAGATGGCCGTAAGTAATTTTCGCGGAGGTAGGTAATTTTTTAGGAGAATTGTGGACCTAATAGTAAACCGCACGCTGTTTCAATACAAAATAATGCTACACAGTGTGTGTAATGTTTAAATTAAACCAGCTAAAAACTGTAAGGCACTGCGCTGCACTCGTCACGGAGATAGGTATTTTTTTAAAGATAATTGATGGTAAACCACACGCTGTTCCAAAACAGTATAAAGCTACACAGTGTGTTTAATGTTTAAATTAAACCAGTTAAAAACTGTTAGACACTGCGCTGCACTCGTCATCTAGAGATATGAGATGGTCTATCTCTAGGCGCAATAATTACGATGCCATCATTGCCCTTGAAACTGGAATAGTAATGCTTTCTTATGTGTAAGCAAAAACGGCTTGGCCACAGTAACTGACAATGCAGTGGTATCCTCAAGCGGACTCCGCAAAGGTGGCATACTACTTACAAAAATAATGAGATAGAAAGAGATTTTTCTTTCTATCTCGCGCATTAAAGCACTGCGTCATCTGTTTTATATATTCATATTCTGCCCAGTCCGCTCGAAGAACAAATCCGGACTAAGAATAATTTGCATTAATTTGATACAAGTCATAGTCCATGTAACTCGAGTAGTTTCGGCAGAATAGAGGCATTTCTAGCACTCCATATAGGTAAACAAATGCCAACAAGCTCACTTTAGGATTGGTTTACCTACCATCATGCTGTCTGTAGACAACGTTTAGGTATGTAGTAACTTTGGCTTAACCTTAATAAACTGCCACTATTACGCCTCCTTTCATTAACGGCTAAATAGTCCGGCTAGATATTACAAAGGCGTCGTTTCAAAGCTTACCCGTGAAAGGAATCTTCCAATCAGCAACGTTATCGGAGTTATTAACTCTTTCAATTCGACAAACAAACATTGCGGCCGTTAGCGAGAGCATGATAAGTGAAAGCTAATGTCCATTCTTAATCTATTTTAGCGGTACTATATTTAGTCTGGTGACGAGTGTCTTTTTATAGTCGTTACTTGGAGACATACAGACGTCATTGCGGCGTTGTAGTGGTGGAGTTCTGATGCTGTGTATATGTATTTCTACGTACGATTAGTTTTGCTGGAGATCTTTCAGTGAGTTAACAAATGCTTTTACGTTTTATATTATAAATGGACAATTAATTTTATTTATGTTATATAATTTTAATTAGCATATTCTACATTATGACTTTTTGGATTCCTTTGTTATGTAAATCAAAACAAGGTCAAATTTCACACGCTTCTATGCCCGCAATATGCAAAATAAAAGGAGGCAGTAAAGCTTTTTTAAAATTACGTTATTTAAATTATATTATACATAAGTTTGTCTAAAACCTTTTAGCATCTGAACAAACGTCAATAAAATTCATATCGATACATCTTTTCTTACTTAAAAACTGAAGTATATCTTAATCGTTAACTATTTTTGTGAAAACAAGTAACGCCTTATTGTGTAAGGATTATAATGTTTCATTTAAAAAAAAAGTACTTCTCTTGCGTTGTAGCTCATAATTAATAATTGAAAACAACTATTGGCAGTTTTGCATTTTTTGTGAATAAATATATTCGATATTATATACGATACAAAAATATTTATTTTGTGAAACATATACATAACCTTTTGATAAAATTGCGTTTTAAATTATCTCGAAACGAAATTTGCCAAAATAGGTCGAGCTAAGTACAGTACATAAGTTAAATAGCGTCTGTGATTTACACGCGTTAAACGCTAGCACGGAATTTAGTTGTTTAATGTTAGTAGAAGTTTCGCGTTAAACAAAACAAAGTAGCGAAAACTGTGATAGCTTCACATAAAACTGTTAGAAAACGGCTTTAAGTTCTGTCGCAAATTTGCACTTTACATTAAATTACTACTATCGAAACTTAGTCGCAGGCATTCGCACCGCCGTGGATGTTTGATAACCTTTTTATACAGACTAAGACTATGAGCGCTGTTTAAAGTTGATTAAATATAAAATTAACCGGAAAATCCTTTTTTTTTTAAGCAAAAATTCATCATTCATTAAGAATAACTTTTTTACTGTGATGGAGTCACGCTTGTGTTACATGCTCGGTTAAGCACCATAACCTCAAAAATGACAGGTGTTTCTTACATGTTTGGATTTCATATTTTTTATATTTAATAAAAAAATCTAGTGCTAACTATTAAGTTAGCGACTTTACTGGTATATTTCTATTCTTAGTAGTTTATCTGGGAATAATGCCTTTCCAGTCAGAACCATGTTTGCTAACTGATTGTTGGCAGAAGAATTACCAATGGTGAGGTCCTTCTCTTGGCGGATTCTACAAGAGTCCTAACCACTCCAAAAGTATTTATTAATTGAGATTGACTACGCTTCGCTCTTGTTAACTGTCCCCATGTTTGCCAACTACTTATATGAAATTGTATTATACCAATTCCGCTTAGATTATAAATAATATTATTAAAAAAATGTTCTTTATTATATTATTTATAGTCTTAGCAGAGTTGATAACGAAAACAAAAATGATAACCATAGAAAGTCGAAATTTCGAAACTATTTTTTTCCATTTATATATATTAACTTTCATTTTAAACCTTACTTGACATATTTAACTGGAATATCCTAAAATTACTACTTGATTGCATCGCATACATTTTCTCTTTCTGCCGTAGATATTTTCATATGCTGTTATTATAGTTTCATACTTTATGTGAAATTTCCGTGTACAGTCGCAAGTAAATATGTACCCTTATTATTACAAACAATAACTCCGAGTATACTTCAAGGATTTATTTACTGTAATAATCGGTCGTGCGACTCTAGAGACAATTACTCAGTACATTTCAACTCGGGAGTTAAACACAACGTTGATATTCAAATACAGATGGTTAGTATTGTTTGGCTTATGTCGTCTAATCCTTAGTGAGTTGCGGTCGTAAAATACGCCAACAGTAGTGCAGAATTTATATCCCTAATGTGTTATGTATGTATGAATACAAACGTATAAGATACTATCCCTTATCTATGCAAGCCTCGGTAGGAGTCTTAGCGAAGATAATATTACGGTTGCATACATTGTATCGAAGACGCTTAATTTAGATCAGGGACAAGACCTAGAATCGGCCCAAGTTATGACATTCATACGCTCATGCATAGTGTTAAAATTTTGGCACAAAAAAACCAATCATATTTTTTCTAATAAAACGCGATGTCCCAATACTTAAAAGATAACTCTAAATTCTTGAAACACAACATTTAATGTGCATGCTTATTTTTTCTTATGAGCATCTTCTGTTACATGGGTGGATGTAATGATATTTATAAATTATTTGATGCTTTTACCGTAATGTCTTCTGTGGATGTTGCTTCATGATTGATCATTAGAGTAATGTGAAAGCCGCAATGAGTAAGAGCACACTTTTCGCTTGAAGCATCACCATAATAAACATCCGTACATTAATGATGTACTGCGGCATTTAGAAACACGGTCAATCGTTAGAGAGCGTACTTTAAACAGTTCAATTTAGGTATATAAATAATTTAGGTGCAAATCATATCGTTGACATTTTTGTGGAAAAAGGTGGCGTTTAATTCTCATTAAATATATCCAATAAAGGCGTTACATACCTAAAAATATTATATAAAATAAATGTTAATATAATTCTAAATATTATACTAACCTAAATAAAAGGAAAATAATTTTGATGAGAAATTTATCATAAATATGACTACATTTTTTTCGTTTTATTTCGATGTACGATCTAAAGTTGTATGCAATATTTTCATTCCCCATTAGCACGCTTTCTCGAAACATAAGGTAAAGTTCTAGAAGATGAGGGGCTTATATTATTTCAAGTAAGGGTCCATAAACAAGTTTATGAGTAATCGGAACGAGCATCTAGTGAGATTATTTACGTGATCAGGTGTGACACATTGGCAGGTTTAGTTTACTGCGTTGTAAAAGTATAATCGATAGAGTTTATTACCCGTTTTAGTCTCGCCGGTTATATCGTATACTTAAAAATATTATTTCGCGTGATAGTAATGGGTTTTACTGTCAATTGCTTCCGTGACCTGGTAGTATAGGTCCGCGCTTTACAATCCGGAGATCATAGGTTCAAATCCCGCGGGGAGAATAATGATGGTGTTTCTTAATTCGGTTAGAGCTTTACGTACTGATTGCCTGTATTTAAACACATGAGATGAATTAATGATTATGAATGAGTAAATAAAATATCATTGCCGAACTCCCCGTGCTAATATTTTTATCCTTGTATATATCCCGGGAGTACTTTACTCCCTTTTTCTTAAAACTTTGATCCCTCTTCAAAGATTCACGCCCTTGGACATTTATAACTAATGGGCTTCAAGCTGCGTCGTCAACTAGTGTATAAAAATACTGAAGATGATATAATAATATAAAAGTTTGCTTGGGTCCCCTAACAGCCGGACGGTTTTGCCATAACTGAAGCTTCAATAAATTTGTTTGCTAGACAAGGTTTTTATTACAAATTGTCACAATACGGATTTACATACTCTCATACTCACTCATACTCTTATCTTAACCCAGGAGGTTATACAAATTTACTGTAACAGGTTAAAAAAAAGTTATTTAAATAAACACTAAAATTGCAAGCTGGAATAAAAATTCAAAATATAAATACAAATACAAAGCTGCGTAATTACCACAATGAACCTCCTTCCATTGATACTGCGACCACATATTTGATATATTATAATACAGCAGACGTATCGATTTCTTACAGCCACAGCGATCGCATTTTAATCAAATCGACGTTATAATGCAAACATACATATCGTTATCGCAGATAACTTGATTAGTCCGACTTAAAGTGCACATATCCTTTCATTTAAGTTGGTGGGTTGTACTTCTACCTCGGCTTAATTAAGCTGTTCTTTTTTTTCTAGCCGCGTACGTGCCAGCTTCGTCGTGCGACGCTGACATTTTTAAAACGGCGTTATAATTTGCACGCGTTAATTACCATAGTTTGCTCTCATAAAAGCCTTTTCTCGTTTCGCGTATTGGCGCACGACGCGGTCCTAGACGCGTTAAGTAATTAGTGACTGTATAATTGATGCAGGTACTCTTTATTCTATATCAGTGCCAGTACCTGGGTTGCTTTGTAATTTCAGACGACTTCAACAACTTTTTGGAGACTTTTTAAAATACTCAAATGTTTCTAGACGATAACTTTATATTATTCGACTAATACTTGTCATTTGATAAGACGAGCAAGTTATTAACAACAAGATAGAGATGTTATATGTCTATGTTCAGTTACTACGTCCGCAACATTGCCCTTTAAACCGGAACACAGCAGCGTTTAACGTTACTGCTAGGCGAAAGGATGACTGGCAACATAGTGATTGTAACCACTTGTTAATATATGAACAAGAATTACGTTTTAATATCAATAAACTTCTCTTTGGCGTTTCCAATTCAACTCCTCCGAACCCTGAAGCCAATCTGCGGTTCTGATTATTTCCACGTACCGCTGAACTAATTAATTTTGTCACGTAATTGATATTGTTCGAAACTATCCCAACTTGAAATTGCCTATCGTGAACCAATTAAACTGTTTAGAGTGCGTAATAAAGTAAGAAGTACGTCATTACGGGCGATTTAATGGGATTGGAAACCCATAATGGACCTAACTAAGGTCGCCAAGATGGCTTGATAACTTTTGTCTACCAGAGCGCCTTTGTCGACTGTTCGACAGATGCGCATCTGTTTCGTAAATTTATAAGACGTTTTACTAGAATTGTTCGTTTATTAATAAAACACACAAGAACATATTTTTTAAACATTTCGGAACACTGAAACCATACAGTTGGGTTTACATTTCTTAAGTATAGTGTATATAAAGCAAAAGTGTTTTTCCCATTACCATAACTTATTTTTTTTTATTTTTTATCATGTCACTTGTGATTAAAGAAAATCAACAATGTCTGGTTTTTTTACCAGGTAAGAATTAATAAAATCTGGTGCCTTACGGCATTAAGAATGATTTATTTTATTTGTTTAGCGATAGTATTTAGTTTTTTTTTTTTGAAAAAATTATCTATATAACTGTTTCGTGTATTTCAGCACTACACATCTGGTTAGGTTTTTATTTTTACGGAAGCTCCAGTTAATTATGGCATTAGGACGAATGTAAAACATTGGAATTTGAATAAAATAAAGCCAAAATTAAAAGCGAAAGAACGGTACATTTTATCAACGATATTATTAACATATTTTTTAAATTAATTAAATCGCTATCCCCACTTATCTTCTAAGCTTATAATAAAAATTGTTCGTGCATTCGAAATGTAATACGAACTTAAGTCGCTAGCTATAATGTTATTGTTTTAGCTCGTATCGGATTAACGTGAACAGCTTCTTAGAACAGACTGGAACTCAATCGTAACACGATACCCGCGGTCGCCTTAACGTCGATAGTGGATCATTTGTATTTACACACTGTACGTATTGTTATGACTAAAATCTCATCGTGGTGTCAATTGAAAGGTTGCGTTCAGTTGTGAAATACATATGAATTCGTTATTCGAGTAAGCGATGGTAAACAACGTGATCTTTGTTTTTGGGCGTTTAAAGGTTAAGTAAGTGTAAACGCCTTGATTTCTTTTTTAATCTTTTTGTACGGGATTGTCGCCGGCGCGCTCTAAATAAGACATCTCACTGCAATCAAAAATAGAACTCGAAAGCGTATTCTGATTTCTATATAAGATAAC
>DWHQ01001859.1:0-10171 GCA_018247955.1 Eurytides marcellus marcellus | reverse complement strand
GGATAATAGAGAAAGAGGGGGGAGGAGGAAAGGCGGTAGGGGAGGAAAGAAGGGAGGGGATAGTGGCAGAGATAGGTAGGGGAGTAAAAGAGAAAGAATAGGGAAGGTAGGGGGATAAGCCACTGCCACCTCACTCACCGGACGAAATCCGAAAGCAAAAATATTTCCACTTTACACCGATTGTCTGTGAAGTCGTGGTACTAAACTGGTTAGAGCCGACCCATTCAACAGCGGGAACTGCTGCGTGGCTCTACCTCCATTAAATTAAATATACAAATCATTTAATATTATATGTATAAAATAACTAAAGTAAAACCAACTTACTCTCGTAAATGCTCACATCTTTGAAGTATGTAAAAAAACTTCGTATTTAACATATTTAAAATACGTAAAAAAGTCTTCCAAAAAAAATTCAAAAATTAAAAACACGAATAGCGATGTGACGTGGCACCATCACGATAAGAAAATTCGAGAAAGGGGCATTTGCGAATTTCATGTGAAGTATGGGTTCAGTAAGATATACTTGAATACATTTACCTAAAAAAAATATTACAGCCCAGTAGCACACTTAATTAGCGATCTTTTATTATTACCGTAATTAATAATAAGCAATACAGAGTAATTTAATAATAAAAATGCGTTTTTTTTTTCGTGTTATATAGACAATTTTATTTAGAATAGAATGTTAACAAAATGTCCTCCACTTTGATAACAACCTTACATACGACTGTGTTTTGTATTACACGAGCTTCAAATATTACTACATTAAATTTGAGTCTTTTGATTATATAAATGTATTAACGTGAACGGATAGCTTATTCAAAAGCGGTTAACATTTTACATCTCAGTATATGAAACGCGTACGAGCTGCTATGTACTTAAAATATATAACAGGTGACACCATCAGTATCTCTTCGTGGTAAAAGGCAACGCTACCGGATGTAGAACCTCTGTAATTCAAATGAAGATCCGGTGCAAAAACGACATCGACAGACAGCGCCACTTATGAATGGCGGCGATAAAACGTAGGCACTCGTAGCTATATTATTTACTGACCACACACCAGATAAAATAGCTATTTATTCTAAAAAAAAATTCTACGTTCTTTGCGTCTAACTATTAATAGACTGAGTACAACAGTTTGCTTTATAAATTTATTATGAAGAAATTTTAGGTATCGTTTAAATATCGTAGAATTAAAGTTTGATTTTCGTGCGAAGAAATACCCCAGTTAGCATATTGTTTCAATACTGAGAAACAATGTGCGATACCAAATATCCATAAGCAACGAGGACATTTGGTTCTTTACTTTAAAATTTAAATTACCAATGGATGTCAGTCAGCAGTATCGTGACTTTAAAATCGTTATGCCAATAGTGCGGTTATCCGGACTTTATCTATCTAATAGGAAAATTAGATGGGTAAATTTAATCAATATAAATAGAATAGTTTTGTTCAATGCACTAAATGTTAACTCAACTCAACTCAATCAACAAATTCTGAAGGTTTATAAAAAAAATGCTTCAAAAGAAATATTTTTATTTCGAATTACAGGTTAGACTTTTAGATTTTTTTTTTTTAATTTATCTTGTATATTGACTTCAGAGTTTTTTTGAAAAAATTAATAGTAAATCATTTATAGCGAACCATTCAGACATGCTAGCGTTAGAGTATTTTTATAGAATAGTAAAGATGTGTCATCAACAAAAAAAAGATTTCAGAGTTTTCGTTCACTTCGATGTTTTAAGGCTTATTGTTCAAATTTAACCCTTAAATACTTTTACATCATTTGAGCCTATGTTAGGGTTAGGGCATTAGGGGCTGATCACCCGATTGCATAAAATGTAAGATGATCCATGCATGGGTATGTAAGAAGACGGTTCCGGCTTCTCGTAGGTCGAGGGTCAAGGTCGATTTAATGTCACCGCCTCTGCATCCTCTCTCTCCGGTAGTGTCGGTTAACCGTCCCACCCGGCTATGAGAGTAAAGGAAGAGTGAGTGCACCTGTGTCTGCGCACACGTTTGTGCACTATAATATATACTACGCAATTGGCTGATCTCTTGTAGATCAGCCGCCGTGGTCGGAATCAGTCGTCGTCAAGCCACAAAAAGTTCTTAGAACTACGCCCACGTCATACTAGTAGGTTGTCTGCGGTAACCACGTAGATGCTGATCCTTTCAACGATGGTCATTATACGTCGGTTGCCTTCTATCTATTTTCCATCATAACACAAGTCGGCGGTTGCGCACCACGAACGTGGATTAGAGTCACGTTTTTCGGGGTTAAGCTCCAGCACAATACTTAATTTTCATTACTTGGATTCTAGTCTAGGCTTGAATTAGCGCCTGCATTTGTTACTTTTGCATTTCAAAAAATTACCGTCACTACGCGTCACTATTATTTTTCACAATTTCATCCCACTTCTGTGATCGAAATTATTCGTGTCGTCATTTTCTTTTAACATGGTGTGGGCGTAAATGGGACAAAGCTTAATTTAATCCAATCATGTAGATGCAATAATTACAAAGTCATAAAATGAATCGAATAAATCATAAATCACTAATTAAATGTAAATTAGCATCGGAACATAATTGAGATAAAAACGGAAACGGAGTGATAGTTCCATGACGTCTTTTTCAGTGTGACGTGAATAATGTATGTACGAATGTCCGCTCCGCCACCCTCAGCTGATTTCACATCTCTGCCTAGACGCGCCGAAGTGAGATTAACGCGCTTAGGAGGCAAACGAGCAAACCCACTTGATGGTAAGTCCACGCCGCCGCCTATGGACATCTGCAACATCAAGGGACTTGCAAATGCGTTCGTTGCCTTTAAAATGGGATTATGCTCTCTTCTTGAAGGTCCCAATGTCCTATCGGTCCGGAAATACCGCTGGTGACAGACGATTCACCAAGTTGGTCAAAATTCCGGGAAAAGCGCATGGTGGGCGCTTGCCAGCCATCCAGGTACGTCGCGTTGTTTGGAAGCGGAACTTAGCAGCAGGCATTAGTCCGAACAATTCCTGAGAGCACTCCCCATGGTGTATACACCAGCACAGCAGAAGAGAAGAAGCACCATTCACGAATCCCGTATTTAGCGGCAGGCACCCCCATGTCTGCCGCCCGGGGACTCAGTGTCAGAAGGCAAGTTTGCGCACGTAGATCGGCCTCCTGCATCCTGATCTTCGGCGACGGATGTCCAGAGTGGTTGCTGCCTCCCTCATTCTCTCCGCGGCCTCCTTCCGGGTTCGGTTCGGGTACGAACCATGGCTAGCGAGAGATCGTGCCGAACACCAGCGCACAGCTCTCAACGCTGCCCCACCTAAACTGCGCACTTTTCCAATGGGTGTTGGATTGTCTCCTCGGTACATACGTCACAGTGGTGGCATTCCACTGTTGGCTCCCTACCCGCCACTCGACACAGATATTGTCCGGTACCCGGATATCGTCCGGTGGCCCGAATAGCGAGTACCCTCTGCGGTTTGCACAAAAGCGACAGAGTTCAGCGATGTAGGGTGTTGGACCATACGGTAGCTCCATACAGAGCTATGGACCGCACGACTCGAGCATAAAGGTGATGGCAGGCGTTGTTGGGGAA
This sequence comes from Eurytides marcellus marcellus, assembly GCA_018247955.1. Lineage (NCBI taxonomy): Eukaryota > Metazoa > Arthropoda > Insecta > Lepidoptera > Papilionidae > Eurytides > Eurytides marcellus. Next base: position 6,573 of record DWHQ01001859.1, on the reverse strand, counting down.
GTTTCATCGACAATCTAACAATAGGCTATGATACCTCATCGTGGGCTGCACGTCGACGCGTACGCCACATATTTAATGTGATATTTTTTTGGAGATTATTCTTCCTGGATTTGTTTGAATAATTTTTTCGCTACTAGAGCTCTTACAAACAATTAAATAAAACTTCTAATTAAAGCTATCTTGTAGAATTTTGTTACGAGTAAATTGGGGCAGGTGCATTCGAGTCTCCAATCTGAACTGAAGCCGAATTAAATTGCACGCCGTAAATTGTTAAACGGATAGCTCGATCTGGAACGGGTTGAGAATCTATTTTTTGCCATTCGATAGCAGTGATGGTAAAGGTAAGTTTATGATTTTTGTGGATGAGGTCTTTTTGCCGAAATCGGAAAAAGAATCGAAAAAGATGTTTCTTGGCACTACGTTAAAGGAAGTCGTAAGTGAAGTTAATGTGGTTCAGATAATTTATTATCTTACCGGGTTAACATTGGAGGTTGAAAATGTTTTTCCACGCAAACTGTATTATTCTGTCAACAATATAAAGTACTTTAAAAATAAATTTAAATTTCAACATTTTGCATGTGATCCCATAATAGACATCAAACGCAGTATAATTAGGAAAATTACAACGTTATCAAGACTAAAATACTTTTAAATATTACAATCAAAATTAAAATTACCATCGCGTACTTTATACTATATCAAATATTCTCTTTTTGTATCAAACACGTAGCTGCAAATGGGAAGGAGGCGAGGGTGTCAGACGCGACGCAACCAAATGTAGAGCCTGTGTAATTCAAACGAAGGTCCGGCGCAAAAACTGTCAGACAGCAGTACATGTGAATAGCGCAGTAAAGTGGAGGCACCACTACACATACGGATTGCCTAGGGGTTTCATGTGCATATGTTATATTTAGATTGCTTTGTTTCCCGATTCACAGGCGTTTATAAATGATCTGACTATTTTAATTACTACCTATTGTTCCTTTTGTGTCTCAAATACGGCTTTATCCTGCAGTTTCATTTTCTATTTTAATAAAAAGATAGGTTAATAATTTGTAAACTTTTTTTAATGTCTGTATAGTGAAAAAAATCCTGTATGTTACCTAATCTTTTCTCTAATTCTTTTAACCTAACGTTACTTCCGATATCTTCCATACCGTCCGAGTCATATAGTTTAATTATTGTGTTCAAGTTTCGTAGAGTAGATATTAATAAAATTTAGCATTATGTCAAAAATTCCGTCAGAAAAATCAGTAATAGTTATATTCGTATCATATTTCTTTATTTAATTATATAACCTTTATCGTTAATAGTAACAATAAATGTGTATTCGGAAATATTTTTTTAATTTAGTTAAAGAGTCCTTATTAATATTTTAAAAAGGCATACGAGTATCGCGTGCTTCCAAATGTGTAAGTAATTTGCACGTTTCGCTAAGTTTTACTTGCAATGAACTTTACATGCAGACGAGTTTTAATGAGTAAACATTTGGCTTTAAACGTTTTACGCCGAAAGTTTATTATGAATCAAGCAAATTTAGCTTTTTATGGTGAAAATTTTAATTTTGTTACCTATTAGTCGAGTGATGAATGTCGTTTTGTGAGTTTAAACTTTAATTAATTAACTCTAAAAGCAGTTTGGTCTGTATAAAATATGTAAAACTTTCTCCCTCGGTATTATAAAATTAAAATTGATTCCACCTTAATGGGTACTTAATACAAATGTTTTTATTTATTCGTTTTAATCAAAACAAGAACTCTACATTTTTAATCAACTGCGAAAATGTGTATGTAACATACAGATTCATTTTTTGTATTAACTTTTGTGTTTATCCTTATTTTTAAATTATTCCTATGTTGTTAAATTCATCTCAGTGTCATATAATATAACACGCAAAAAAATCTAAATAGTGTTTTTTACATGCCGTGTTGTGAGGTTAAAACTTAATCAATTCTTTATTACAACAATCAGCTTTTTAGATATAATAACTGAAATGTAAAATTTGTTAATGTTTATACATTTTATAAACTTCAAAAAGTTTTAAATAATACATTGCACATAATATCCAATAAAGAAACAAAAATAGTGATAACTTGTGCAGTATTTCCAAGGGAATAATGATATATTGTTAAAAGTTTATTACTACGTCGTAAAGCAAAAAGTTCGTTTGTAACAGCTTCTGTTGTAAAAATAGACCAAAAAGGATAATAAAAAAGTGTATGACGTGGTGTTCTTTTACCAGAATTATTCTCGAGATTATTAAAATAAGGAGACTTCTTAATTTGAATTGAGAAAACTGGGGCTTACCGCCAGCTTGAGTACAAGTATCTATAATTTATAAAATAAAATAAAGCACATCAACACTTAAAACCATAATATGTTGACGTGAGCAGTTTCTGCATACATTGAACCAAATATATAAATATCTAAAATTTCACTTTTGCACTAGCTATGTTTCACATTTGCATCTCACAAACAGAGGTTTATCCCAAGAAAATCGAGAGTTTAAAACATAATTGAAATGCTGTAAAATGTCTAAATTAGTTTTATTTAGTAACGAATTTTTAATTTTGCGTGATGTATGATAGCTTAAAGCAAGCGGTTCGAAACGTGCCTATATCATATGTGTGAGTTAGTGTGGGCTTTCATTAATGGCGGTTACCACTGACGATTTAACTTAGTGCTAGAATAGCTGGAAATAGTAGGCACTTTATCAGACAGAATCTACGACAATTCTATTTCGTCTAAATGTATAACTATTCTATTTAAAGATAATTAACCGAATTTTGGTTATTACATAGGCAGTTATATAGACCTTGTTCTAACAAATAAGGATTAACAAATAAGGTATAGATTTGTTCCTAACAAATAAGGTAGTTTAGTTACTAGTTTCCAGGTACGATAGAAGCGACGATGATTTGAGATCCGGATTTACGCTTTGAGATCTTGAAGTCGAATCCCGTTCTGATGCACCAACAAGTTTCCTCATCACTCACCATCAAATACGTGAAATACGTAGTGTGTATTTTTTCCGTAAAAACATCTGCAATTTAAAATTGCACATCTTACATGCGGTATTCTATAGAGAGTCAAGCGGGTGGCAGCAGTGGGCCGGACGTACGCCCGCTGTAACTCATACGAAGTTCCGGCGCAAAAACGAGCTCGGACAGCGCCACTTGTAAATGTCGCGCTGAAGTGTAATAAATAAATATATAACACCGTCAACTGGGTCATTTCAAAGCCACCGACGTTGTACTATGGAGTCGTTTATTTTTAATTTACAAAAGATTATAATACGCAACGAAACTGTCCATGCTGTAATTTGGGTTAACAAAACTGTTCAGATTTTTTGATGTTTTCTATCATTAAAATTTCAACTTATAAGTTACCGAAGCAACGAACATTATCTACGGCCTGAGATGGACTGTGGGATTTAGACACACTTAATCAACTTTCCTTATTTAGCTGTATATTATTAGAAGACTGATCAGTAATAAATTTAGACGAGAATTTATCTAAAATAAAAGTTTTTAATAACTATTTTTGTCTATTTTCGTTCATAATAAATTTATAAAGTTATTTTATAAAATTAATTGGCTCAATGACCATAATTTAAAATTAAATTTCGAACAATCAAGTTAACGCACTATAGACCACATAAAAAACAACAACTGAATATAAATTGTTCATTCCAAAATGTAAATATACAATGCGTTGATAAATTATTTCTATTGGACTTGACAATAGACAATTAATTGGAAAGCTCACATACAAAATATTTCAACCAAACTATCTAATAAACCCGGTTTGGGCATACGCGAACCGGGTTCACGATGTTGTTTATCTTTAAATACAACCATTTAAGATATGTGTATTGTGAAATTGCAAATAGAGAATAATAAAGTATAAACCAACTTCTAGCATATGATAATACATAACATTTATAATTTATATTAATAAACCTTAATAATCTAATAAATATCAAAGTTTATTTGTTGGTTCGTTCTTCTTATACGCAACGGACAAAATCCGGTCATATTTTAAAGCTTCGCAAATAAAATTCAGAACTTACATGTAAAAAATTAATAAGAAAATCTATTCTGTACATTTAACGAAAACATCAAATTTTATCACTTCTACCGAAAAATCTTTTCTCTAATATTTTTAGAAATCACATTTAGAAGGAACACAACCGCCCCTATGTCACAGAGTAAAAGTTATTTGTGAACGTTAAAAAACTGTTACGCACGGCTACGTCATCCCGCGCTCGAGTGGGCTACAATCACAGCAATAAGGTTGTTGGCGAGCTAGCTAACAGCGTAATGGATGCTTTGGGTTTTTGCGACGAAATGTAAAAAAATACGGTAGTACGGAATTATACTTGAATATGATTTTGTATGTGTTACTTTGCTTGTTGTTCGATGCTGATATTATATAGATATTAACTGTATTACAGCGTTATTCGAGGAAAACATAATTTATTTATATTTATATTTAAACATGTTTGACAGAAGCGGAAAAAACTTGTAATAATATATTACGGGATTATTTAATGCGGCCGACAAATTATTGTACAAATTTTGTTACAACACTCATAGCATAATTTGCCTTGCTCGTTCTATATAAGTTACACCTCCTTCCCTAAAGTGGTCCTATAACACTCTCAACAACTCATAATTAGATAAGTTTGGATAATTTTATACGACTAGTTGGTTTCGCAGTCGTGTTGATAATACATAAAAAGTTTAATACCCACATTCATAATAGCTTTATTGAAGAATAGTCACTTTACATTAATAGCTTTTTCGCAAATAGAATTAGATTGTATATCAATCAATCTAGCAATTCTACACATAATAGTGAAGTGTGATGAGAAATGTGTGAATGTATGAAACCCATACTGGCTTATTAAAATTTTAATTCTACAATTTCTTTTTCATAAAATGCGCTGCGTAAAATTTTTTTCTATTTGTCTATTGTATTATTTGTCAACTTTACATGTAATCCATACTTAATAAAGACGTTATCAATGCATTAACCCAGTTCGAAATGCCAATACGATGTACTTTTTAAACTAATAGATGCAAAGAAAATTGTTCTAAATTATTAATAGGACCTATACCAGTAGGCCACGTAGGCAGTTAAAAATATTAGTACAAATAATATTTATAAATAACTTGGTAAACCGTGATGGCTTTATAAGTAACAATGGAATTCGAGATTAGCTCTTTGATACTTACATATGTTATTTATTTTTGTGCATCATTGACGGTATTGAGACTTAAGGAAAATCAGAATTACAAAGAAGGTAGAAACTGTTACAATTTTTCCTAAATATAATGTATGTACTTATAACGAATTTGCTCTGTGGCTTATGGCTTTTTAACAACTCTCACATATAGCACATTATTTCCACAGATATACTTTACTTGATCCCTAGTAAGTTGTTCTCTATTCGAGAATTCACAGTAGTCCTGTGGCGACAGACGCTCGAAATAAAAGATTGCTGTCTTGTTGCATTTGTGTTTTGTAATTACAGTAAATGTGCATTTATTATACTTGTATTAAAAGAAAGAAAAAAAAATGGGAACCTATTATCTGTTACTTCACATACCGACTAAATATGTACTTTATACCTGATAAAAGTGATCTATGCGTCCCATTATTTTTAGGATACTCCTGTAGAGCTAAAGGTCAGTCGATTGCCTATAATTTTTTGTCCGTAAAAAGTAGTTTCCAATCTTAATATCGAATACATAACTATTTATTAAGATAGCAAGAAAAATACTAAAATTATAAAGATACGCAGCAGCTCCCACCGATGCTGAATGCAACAGTTCGAAACGGAAACGTACCATATTGATGTGTTTGAGATTCCGCCTTTCGATCGAATCGATCGAAAAAAAAAATCCTCTCCATTTATGTTGTTCCTTCTCAAACTTTCTGTTTTTCTTGGTATGTTTTTTTTTTGTTCTTCATTTTATATAGATGTTGCAATATACATCATATTCACTATATCTAACTGTAGGGTTTTCTTGCAAAGGAGTGGAATTTTCGTAGTTGTTAGTGCGTTGTATGCTGTGTATTTCCCAAAAAAATACATAAAAAAGAAAACAATATCATAATAAAAAATGTCAACACTTTTTGAATTATAAGAATTACAAACGCTGCATGGGGAGATATTAATACGAAATATATAAAATTACTAAATTTAAGAGCCATAACCATTCAACGTATATTTTGAAATAAACGCCAACGTCTGTTTTGTTGAAATTTTGAGATCCCTAATCCCATATTGAATAATTCATTCAGATACTATTAAGATAATGCGTATACTTAGGCATATCTTACTCTGAATCCTTTACTTAACATTACTTGCGTCTACGAATATTCTAATGAGATTTAGTACGATGCCATCTTTTCAGATCTATTGACTGTTAATGGCAGGTCGCATGCATAATCCGTCTGGGGTGGTACAATCCTATTGCCAAACAGTAATGTTAATTTAAAAAAAGAACTAACGCTAATGCTTAATATTATATATATATTTAAAAACGCTGCCCCCAGTGTAGG